>JACSYO010001661.1:557500-700000 GCA_016806645.1 Ophiodon elongatus | reverse complement strand
AGATTTTTACAGAATAATGAAAAAATGGTTAAGAATAGTTATACGATAACAATAACATTGATCTGGATCGATATATCGATTCAATTATCAACGATCCAGTGTCATCGATGCAAAGTGAAAAATAGATACATATCATCATAATATGATGTATTTTTATATAAAAGTGTATCTTAAATATTATTTAAGATCAGATCAAATATATACATATACTTTTTTTGCTTGGCATCTACAGTATCGACAATGACATTGCGTGTTTAAGTGAGTATCCATGTGTTGGGAAGCCCATCCTGTTGTGTGGTAATAGTTGAACAGTGAAGCGATGAGCAGTAGAACCAGCAGAAGGTCCAGCTCTCCACCAAACCTTCTCTTGTTGTCTAACACACACACAGCTTTGCTGGGAACGAGTTGCAAACAGCAGTGAGATGAGGGGAAATCCATTTGGAAGGCTTGGCCAACAGCTCCACTGTTTCGACGGATGCATGGCTGGAGAGGGGATTCATACTTCTTCTGTCCTCTAATCTCTCACCATCACATGTACTGGGTTACAAACTGTGACCACACAGTAGATTTGTTTCCATATTAATGTATTGGCTGTATTTATATTCCAGCATGGAAATATCCCAGCTTACATCATGTCTACGTTTTTTTTTCTTTTTCGTAAAGACAGAGCAGTTCAATATTTAACAAGAAAATAACAGAAACCAAAGCCGGCCTGACTTTGGACCCTGACAATTCACTTGTGTTAATGAGCTTCTCAGAATATTATATTCTGTCTCTCTTTCTCTCTTTGCATCTAATTACATGTCTACCTCTGGCTGTATCTTCTTTGATTCCCTTGTGAAGAGCTGCCCTCCCTGATCGTGGTACTGGACACTAGATATGTTTGACTGTTCTACTGTTCTTCTGGACTAAATGCTCTTCCTATCTATCTCTTTTCTTCCTTTGTTTTTGTCCTTTCTTCTCAAAGCTCACAATCCGGACATTAGAGTAAAAGGTACTGTGCTCTTTTCTCTTCTTCTCCTCATCACCAGCTTTTTCTCATTATGCCTTCTTCTTTGGCTTTTCTCTTCCTGTTCTGTGGAGCTGTGGCTGTGTCAGTGCTTATTTTATTTACTTACCGATTCAGACTTTTTTTGTTCTGAATATCTTGAATGTATTATGTTTTTTCCCCTTCGCCCCCTCTATCATTTTGCCAGCTCTGATAACATATACTTTTACTGTTGCTCTAAACATTTCAGGATTTTAATAATGTCCTGAGCAAAATGCACATTGGCTTTATTTTCTTTTGCATATTGGGTTGCACACTTAAATGTTTTCCAATAGAATAGAATGAATTACTTTCCAGCTTTTTTTGGAATGAGATGACCCGATTCCTCTCGGTGTGTTGTCCACTGGTTCCTCAGAAGTAGCTTGACTTTTTTAGTTTTCCAATTCTGGGACTCCCTCGACAACAATGTGATACATCTGAAGTAGTTCATCCTGATACATTAAAATAGAACTACTATTGTGTCTTTGTCATCAACTCAACCTTACTTCAGCCTCCTACATTCTTTGAACATATTAGCAGCAAACTGTTCTTTTGAGGGGACACACTGCTCCAATAACAGTACTGGATCGCTGCATCTCTCTCTATGTAGGTCAGAAAGTCCAAATTGGAGGGAGTTCCTAAAGTATTGAGTTATGTTGACCTCCAACATGAGGTTTCTGGCTTTTTATCATTTTATTATGGATTGGTTTTACATTGATGACTTATATTTTAAGTTTCTGTACTGCAAAGCTGCAGTGAACATCTATAAACAATGTAGTGATCCGGTTTCTGTCATGTTGAAGCTGGATCACAAAAAGAGGGAAAATGAAGCGCAAACCAGAACTGTTTCCAAAAACCAAACCCATGAAGAGAAGAAAATATTGAGCCGTTAATGTTCCACTTATTCCCTGTGTTTGACATTGTAATATTTGACATTCTTAGTGGCTCTGGATGGTCAAGACGTATTTTCTCCTTTAGAAGACACGCTCAGTAGAAGCACAGACAATATAATATTGAAAGTTTCTGATGTAGACCGTGAAATCCTGGCTCTGCTTTAGGCTTAGTTTCCTGTAAGCTGCTCCTCCTCCCGTGCCTGTCTTTATACCCAGACGTACTCCTACATGTGTGTGAATGGGTTTAAGCCGCCATAATCTGACTCGCACAGTCGACTTTTGTGCTAAAGACGTCAGTCATACGTTAGACAGGACATTTGTGTAATTATTTAAGAAAGTATTTTCACAATTGCAAAGCAAATGGCTATTGCACTGTGACAGTGTTAAATAGATTCAGCTGATTTAAGCCTTATTTCTGTGCAACATGGGACTAATCTAGAAAAGGGGCTTTATAATACTTGCTCAGAGGCAATGGAAAATAAACATTTTGGATTATCAGGTGGTCTACATCATGTACTGAATCTTACAGTTGCAGTCATATCAGATGGCCAAAGTTATTTGTTGCTGTAATTGCTAGAAAAAACAACTTCTTATTTAACTTTTGTTATTGCATCATATTGCATCCTGTTCATATGGATATAGTGACTGAGCCAGAATTTTAGAAACACTGACATCATGAGTCCAGATGACTTCCACCCCCCTCAATACAATACTGCATCATCTGACAAGTCGTTTATGTTGAAGTATTCTACAAAAGATTATGTTTCATTTCTGCGTACAGGATGGTTGAGATGTTTACATCTGTGGTGAATGAACCTTAGTTAAGGATCGGCAACTAAAACACTTGGTTCAGGTCAGGGAAAGATTGTATTTATCGTACAAAAAAACTGTTAACATTCATTTCTGTTCTATAACAGAATGTTAAGTCCTGTTTCCTGCATGAAGGTCAAGTGAACAACACAACCCTTCAATTTCCCAACAATACGGTCTAATGTTGTTTCACAGTTCTCTCCACAATGCTGGAGTTAACGTTTGGTGAGGAAGTAATGAATCCTTTAAAATAAATAATAGTCAAAAATAGTCAGATTTGAAATCTAAAAAATACTAGAAATAGCCCTTCAAATATAGACAAAGTCGTTTAGATTGAAGAACGTTGATATCCCAGATTGTGGTCAATGGTAGCTGCACCGATCCTGACTTCTAATATATGTCAAGCTCCAAAAATGATTGATCCTATGCTTCCCATAATGCAACGCAAAAGCTAATTTTGCTCTCTAATGTGATTTAATCACCAGGTCTTTAAAGCTCCATGCCATCATTCAGTTATACATTTTTTCTTGGAGTCAGCATCTAGTGGTCATCAGAGGAACTGCAGCTTAGGACACGTGAGCTGCAGTGGTTGCAGCTCCATCCTGCTTCTGCTCACCACTTCTTCAAAATGCTAATGTGCACTACATTTAACAGTACATCAGTGCAACAATTTGTGTTTGACAGCAACTGTATGATTTTCCACCCAGATGCTTTTGTATTCACTGAAAGGTGATAGAACACAATCAGGGGAGAAGTCCTTGTTTGAGTCTTCTGCTTATTTTGAAAATATGTTTTACGCTGCATTTTGTCTTTCTTCCCTCTTGTGTGATCTAAATGTGAATGAAGACAGGTTTGAGTGAAGGGATCATTTTGACTGTTGAGGTTCTACTGCTGTGTCTCTGTGTTACTGCACTCCCGTGATCCCAACTCTTTCTTCCTCTCCTCCTCTTCCTTTAGCTGCCATTTCCATCTGTCCATCACAGAGAGTATATTTGGCAGTGCTGCTTTTGTTTCGATTTACTTTTTTTCCCTAATTTTCCTCCCTCTCTCCCTCGTGCCCTCTCCTATTCTCAGGATATAAAGGTAATTCATGCCAAAGACTTAATGAAGGCCTTACTGTCCCAGAACACTACCACTTCACACTGCTTTGTTAACTTCCTTTGATTCTGATTTATTCCATTTCATTTTATTTTTCCTGTCTTTTCCTTTTTTTCTGTCTTTTTCTCTGTCTTTCAGTCTTTATAAACGCACGGCATACGTGTTTTTTGTATTTTCTTATTGTTATACTTCTGTTGTTATTTCAGCTTTTTTATAATTTTTTTATCAATCTTGTTTGTTTTTCTGTCACATCATTATTGCCCCTGTCTCTGATTTTCACACACAAAACACAGACTATACAGCTGAAGATGCACGCAAGCTCATACAAAATGGAAATGTGCACACATACACAAGCAGACACAAACCCAAGGTGTGTGATTCCTGTTTTGTCTTGCATCCACAAGCCTGATATATGTATGTGTGAATTCAGCCAGCTGCTCTTCCTCTGTCCTCCGTCTATCTTATCCTCACTTTCCTGTGTCTCTCTATCTTTCTCTCCCGTTCCCCTCCTCACCTCGTCACCCTCCATCTTTACCTCCATCTCTTGTTCTGTCTGTCCAGCTGGGCTTTGCTTGGTTCTGATTCTCACCTTTAATTAATCTGATTGCCAGCCTCACTGTCTTTTTTGTGATCGAGGAATGTCAAACAGAGGCATAAAGTATAGCCTTCGGAGGCATGCAGTCCAAACCACCCTGTCCTCCCTATACTTTGTGCGCTGTGTATCTGTCTACCTGTTGTGTTTTCACATGGATTTTAACCTGTGATGTTGTTGTTTCTTTCACTGACAAGTCCAAAGGAATCCATATTTCTAGAGCAAAAAAATAGAGAAGCTGCCGTCTTTGTCAACTGGCTGGGTGTCAAACTCCCCTCAGATTTGGTTAGACTTCACTTGGACAGATAATCTTTAAAATTTCCAACATCCTCAGAATGTTTCGCTTTCAACTTTTATTTTTTTTTATTTATTTTTTTTATATGCCCTGTTTTTCATCATCATTTTATGCAACAATAACACCTTCTTTCTTTGTTTACAGATGAGAAAAAAATATATTATTTTGAATTTATTTCCGATTGAAGCCATGCAGCGAACAGTAGCCATTTTGGCTGTAGGCAATCTTAGTGGTTCATGTGAAACTACAACTTCAGTGCATTTCACCAAAGGCTGACTGTTTGTCTGTCTGTCAGTCTGTGTCCCTCACATGTGGGTTAATGTATTTATCTGTCTTTTTTGTCAATCGATCTGTCTTTCAGTCTGTCTCTCCATTTGTTGGAGAAAGGCTCATCACACAGGGCCAAATGCCTTTATACGCATCAGGCTTTAACCAATATGGGTCTTTGATGGCTTTTGAAGGTATTTTTGGATGGAAGCTAGCAATCTGTGTTGACATGAAATATGTTTGTAATAAAAGAAAGAATTGAGTATTTCCTTGAGAAGTCTTGTGAGGTGAGTGAAGCTTCTGAAACAGCATTCAGACCTTTAGACTGGGGCAGGATGTTTATAATGTTGTATTCTGAGGTGTTATCCCAAAGGCAATCTCGGAACCCATCGACTCTGACAACAATTAGCCTCTGGGGTCAAGGGGGCTATATTCCTGGGGTTCCAGTGTAGCCAGCTGATATCCGGGCCAAGACTTCCTCTTCTGTGAGCTGCTGGTTGTTTACAGTCCGATTAGCAACTTGAGAAGCGAGACTGTAGTTGAGAGACGACGTGTATGACCGGATAGTTTCACAAGTAGCCATTATAATCTAAATCTTTGTCAGTAGACAGCTCGTGGGTTCCCAAATAGTGTTTCGGCCAATGCATTCCCCCTCTTTTGCTCTACACAAGAACTGTTTTCCTGCATTCAACCAAAGCCCACTCAAATGTGATTGGTCAATAGTATTCGGACTACAAATAGAAACCAGAACGCTTAAGATATCAAAATCTTGACCAGTTTACTACAGACTTGACAGTCATATGCAGATATCCCTTTATGGAGATTATCTGAAAGGTATTCAAGTGACTAGAGATCAGATTATTAATTAACAGAATTTTTATTTCAAATCACTCTCAACTTAACCCACACATTCACGTACCACTGACAGAATAATTTGTACTGTTTGGCTGGCACAGACTTGTGTGATTCACGAAGAATGCATATAGCCAGTATAAATTCACACTGTTTCAAAAATGACAGAGACAGTTTTTTTTACAGCAGGTTTTGGTTAGACATGGTAATAATGATGACATTGTGATGAAGCTGTTACACTGGTCTGAAGAGTTGGGCTTTGCTCTCAGACTAGTCTAATTAAAGTAACATTAGCCATTCTACATCTAGATGCCTCTCAAGTTAAGATGTGTTCAGACACAACCAGCGTCATTCGTGCAAATTGACTGTTGAACCCCTTGAGTTTGTTCGCCCCAAACAGCCAGTGTACCGACGCTACATATGTTAGCTATTGGATAGCTAACAACAGACACACCGACCATGCCTGTTTGTGTTCAGCTCAGCCTCTGACTGAACCATAGACTGTATATAAGAAGTGGACGCAGTCGTAATGACGTCACTCATTGGTTTGTGGACTGCCTTGTGAAGCCTCATGTTCGGCGATTTGGCCGTTGCCATTTTGGATTATGGCCATTGCCGTCTTGACTTTTTGCAACCAGTGAATGGAAGTGACCATATTAGGACTGCAGGATAGTGATGTAGAGACGCCTTATACACCTCTGGTAGAGACATGTCAATCACAGAAGCCCCGCCCTAAAGCTTCCCCTTCTTTATGGTCTGTTTGACTCTAAATGGACCATAATTTACTCAATGAACATCATGCTGTATTGAAGAAGACTTGAAACTAGAATGTTTACTGAGGGAATTAATCAATGGCACTTAGGTTGCCACCTGGACTGAACTCAGCTTCAGTTCATTGTTATTTCCCTCAACTCTTTCCTCATCATTGTACCTTTATGAAATTCCTAAAGTCCCAGTGATTCTGGCGAATTTTTCCCTCAAGTTGAAACATTTTGAACTTGCACAGAAACTTAAATTCGTACCGCCGCGGGCAAATATTTGTTGCTATCTATTGACTTCGTATGCAATCGCACCAGTTGTAAAATTCAATTGGTGTTCCGTCACAGTAAAAGACACCCCTTTAAAAAAGCTGTTTCCATGGTAACAATCTATAATAGGAACCAATTTCTATTGCTTTTTTTTCAAAATAGATTTGTTTCTGGGATTGCTTTACTAATACACACAGAATTTTCTCCACACACTTGCAAGTTCTCACCAGAGTGGCCAGTGCCTCTCACATAAATAATTGCAATCCTAAGCGTATTTTTGTGCTTTAAGTCTATTTTTCTCCAACTTACTTGTACAACTACACAATGTGTCTATTAGGCTGTGGGCGCTGTAAAAAACACTATTGTAAGCAATGTTTCTTCGTTTTCCTTGGTACAATTGACAAGGACAAACAATGTTCACTTCAACAGACCCTTACCAACAATAATAATACATTTGCCAATGCCAATGCCAATCTTGTCTCAAAGGTGATACTTGTGTTAGGATATCTCTAATGCTGACATTTCTAAGGAATGAATCACTTCTATGCACAGCAGTACTGGGCAGCTGCTGTGCTGCTGACACGCTGTCAAAGACAGTCGTTTATTTAAACCAACATGTGTGACAAATCACCCTTTAAGATAGTTAAAATTGTACCTCTTTGGGAAATTGATGAATTTATACACTTCTCCTTATTATTATTTTTATTTTTTTACATCTAAGCCAAAGTCTGTGTGAGTATAGGTTATTTCTGGACCACACAATATGTATTTGTTTTTATTTTGTCAGATGGGTGAACTGAGAAATACTTCAGTATGGTGTCAGAGGATTTCATGAACCCTGCCTCATGCCTTAAGAGGCTGCTACCTCTTTATCTTCCTGTGAAGGTCTCAGTGCTGTTTCAGAGATTTCTCCAAGCTGAGAGGGAATCACTGAATATGTTGCGATGTGAAAAATACTGATTAATCTCATCCATCAGAGCTCCAGTACAAAACTATCATCACCTACCTTCAAAAACGTATATTGGTTGAAGCCTATTTCACACCCTGATGGCCAGCTGTGACCCCGTGCCACTCTCTCCCACTGCTCTAACTTTTCTAACCGTGTGTTTGTCTCCTGTGCCCAGAGGGTTGTCCAGGTCTCTGCAACAACAACGGACGGTGCACTCTGGAGGCCAGCGGCTGGCACTGCATCTGCCAATCAGGATGGAGAGGGGCGGGATGTCATGTGGCCATGGAAACCCTCTGTACCGATGGCAAGGACAACGAAGGAGGTATATTTGTGTTCCTGCTATATCCATGTTAATAGATGACTCAGTTTGTTTGTTGGATGATAGATAGACGGATGGATGGATAGGATGGGGTATTCAGGAACGAGTCCGGTCTTAAAACCCGAGTCTAGCTTTTGTGTTAAAGTCACTTGCATTGTAAATGTCACAATTGTTATATCCACATAATGTAGAGAGTCCTGGAATGTATGGTTGATCATATTAAAAAAGCTATACCATGATTTGTTGTGCCCCCTTCAGCGAACTGACAAAAAATGCATATTAATTTGCAGCATCCAATCAACCGAACCTACATTCTCACTTGACTCAAAGTAAGACAACAAAACTCAATACAGGCATTAGCTTAAGTATGAGATCTATTAGAGGTTTGGACTGAAGTCACATGAGTTTGACTCAAGTCACATGAGTTTGACTCAAGTCACAAATTTGACAAGATCAAAACAGACTGTCAACTCGACTTGAGACTGCAAGAGTTTAATACCAATGACTCGAGACGTCACTTGGACCTGAGTCTTTTGATTTTAAAATATATGATACCCAACTCCAAAGATTACAAAATGTGTGCCATGAATTCATTAATTTCCTTTAATATGAGATGAATCAACTAATGTTAATGCTATTCATTCCCAGAAAGTCAACACTTAATTCCCTAGATCCTTTTCTTTATTTTTAAGTTCAGTCACACTCGTTTTTGACAAATTAATTAAAATTTCAAAAAGCATTGATGATATATTTAAATTGAATATATTATTACTCTACTGTTGTTAAAATGACTTTACATTTGGTGAAGAGCCTGTTTACTTTAGGACTTGTTTAGGACTTGAAGCTCAAAGTTTAGGACTTGGCCCCTGACTTGGGTCTCTGCTTGGACCTTGACTTAGGACTTGAGTCCAAAGACTTGAGACTTATTTGTGACTTAAAGAACATAGACTTGGTCCCACTTCTGGTATCTAGTCTATGTTAGTCTATGTTAGATGCTATAGCAAGCAGGAAAGCACATACCCTACAAACAGCCTAATATTTATATATATTTATTTTATTTATTTATTGCTTAAGCGATCTAGTATCATGGCTCTACTGTTGGTTATCTAAAAGGAATGAAATGCATACATGGTGTAATATTAACCTCGATGTGGCAGTGGGGTGGAAAGGCTGCTGAACACCAATCGGGACTGGCTCTTTGGCTCTTTAATGTCTAGTAAATGAGCTGTAGTGTTCAAAAGACACCTGTTCATGTTTTATAAAGAAGCTGTAGAGAAAAGGAAAGCTCTGAAACTAGAAGCATGAATAAAACTCTGCTGTCGTAAATCCTTGGAGGAATACTGGAAGCTTCGAATTGGAAAAAATGCTCACTGCTGCCATCTCTTCTCCACTGAAAGAAGCTAGCAGCGCTAGCTCCAAAAGTCGCTAAATTTAACAAGGAAAGTCCCCAAACCAGCAACGTTTGACAGCCCACCCCTTCATGCCTCCTCTAAAGCCACGCCCCAAAATGATCATTATGAACTAAAACAAAGAACATGAAGTATTGTAAGTACTCATAGCTTGTTAGTAGTGGGTACAAGAGTGTTGTTATCATGGTCAACCAATATCTTGTTGCACAACAATCTCAGCATATCATTCCACATTTAGATACCAGATTTTTTTGTCTGAGCATTAGATTTGTTGATTACTGTCGGGATTAAAAGAGAATCAAAACCAATTTAAAAATGGTAGAGAGGAAAGAAGATGAGGAAGAAAAGAAAACAAGACAGAAGATTCAGAGAGAGCAGGGGATTACTGTGTGTGTGTGTGTGTGTGTGTGTGTGTGTGTGTGTGTGTGTGTGTGTGTGTGTGTGTGTGTGTGTGTGTGTGTGTGTGTGTGTAATGGCAGTCCCTGGTGCCTGTTCGCCAGATGTACAACTGGCTTTTATAAACTAACAGAGACAAATGGCTGCCCATGTTTTATTACCTTACATACCTCTTTCTATCCTTCCATCTGTCCATCTGTCCCTCTGCTCCACACCTTCTCCTCCTCTGCTGCCTGTCCTTCACTTATCCCTCCCTCCCTAATCTCTCTGTTTTCCATCATTCCATCCCTGCTTATCATCATCGCATCCTTCTTCCTTCCCTCCTTAACTCCTCCTTGACTTTATTTCTCTTGGCACTGCCTAATAAACACATACTGCTCACATACTAATCCTACTGCATCGCTCCATTTTTCCCTCATTCATCAATTTTTTCTTTTTCCCACCACATCAGAAAATCCATCTTTTTCTTCTCTTTGATACTACGACAAAGTTGATTCATCCACTTACATTTATCTGGCCATTTTTCATACTTTCTTTCCTATTTTCATTACATTCTCTCCATTTCTACCTTGATTTTTTATTTATTTTATTTATGTTTGACTTATCGTATTTAGACAACACAGTATCGCACTCTTCCTCTCTTCTTCCCCAATTCTCCATGGTCATGTGGCCATCCTTTCCATCTATCAACCTCCATCTTTACCTCTTTTTCATGCCTCCATCATTACCCCTTGATTCCTCTGTCCTCGCCATATGCTTGCATTGTTAATTATTCTTAATCCCTTCATCATCCTTCATTGCTTCTTAATCCCTCTGTTGACTGCTTGTTCCCGCGTTCATCCATACAACCGTATCCTGTTTTCATCCCTCTGTCCTCCTTTCATCCACCTGTAACTTTTCCATCATCCATTTGATTTTCTCTCAGGTTTCTGAATATGATAATTGTGTGTGTGTTTCAGATGGCTTGGCTGACTGTATGGACCCAGACTGCTGTTTGCAGCCCTCCTGTCAGAACCAGTTATACTGCAAAGGGTCACCTGACCCGGGGGAGGTGCTCAGCCAGTCTCCGTCCTCATTGGCTCCTCAGCAAGTAAGGAGCTCCAATCAGAAATGAAGTCAAAATAAGAACGCAACTGTCATTTCCTGTTACAAAAGGAAGCAGCATCTGTCTTCTATGCATGTCCTTTTTTTCCTTAGGCTGCCAGGTCTTTCTACCAGCGCATCTATTTCTTAGTTGGTCCTGAATCCACTCACGTCATCGCTGGAGACAGTCCGTTCAATAAAAGGTAACGGTGTCTCTCTCTGTGTTGTTGTTTTCTTCTGGGCATACAGTAACAGCAGGGCAACATGAGTGGTCAGGCAGGTTGTTAGCTAATCCACAGTTTAATCATGCATCTCAAACCATGAGACAAAAGCACACGTTTGTTGTCAACATCTGGGAGGTTTTCCAGAGCCACATCCTGCGCACAGTTTTTCAATGCAGTGGACAACTCTGGAAGTTTTAAATGTGTTCTTCTTTGCTTTCACATCTGCACTACACACTCATTTTTAAAATAGGCATCAGCTTGTGGTTCCCAAAACTGAAAATTTGATTGCCATTATTAGCCACCTTATATTTTGAGTAATTAAGTAACTATGCATACATGGCATAAAAGAATAAAAGCTTTATTACAGTCCAACGAACAAAATTCTTTGTAGTTTGCATTTCATCTGACTCTTTACAGAATTAGAATCTTAACTGTTATCAGTTAACGTCTCCACCCTCAATTCCTGCTATACAAAATTGTCTGTACAAATTGTCTCTAAAACAGATGCCTGGGTGCACGCAAGTAAACGCACCAACGCACCTCCAGCATTGCCTGGTTCTGGTTCCGACCGTAGCAGCAATATTTGAATATCACTAAAAATATTACACATTTTTAAAAGTGGCAACCAGAGGCCAAGGTTGCCAATTTCTCAAAATAATTTCCCATTGCAACCGGGCAACTGTCACTGTCGAGGCCTGAACATCCAAACAACTTCAGTGACCGGATGTTAAAGATGTGAGTGAAATGTAATCATAAACATCAGGACTGATGCTCCAAAAAGAAGAGATGCTTAATTTGTATTCTTTAATATGAGGTATGAAACCGATTTGAGCAGTTTCAGGCATGCATGCTATGTGATTTATTGAAAGGCAGTTCTTTAAACACACAGTTGTTTTTCTTCATAGTGGGATCATGAATAATTATTTTCTTTCTGTAGCGGTGATCGTTTGACTCACAATTCTTCTGCCTGCAGGTCATAGCTCACTCTACTTATATTTACCATAGTATGAGCAGTTGACTCTGCTTTCTGTCTAAATGAATAGAACAGAAAAAGTGTCAGTGAGACAGAGTTCACAATACAGGTTTGCTTTTTTTTACTTGCCAAAAGCCATTTCTTCCCACGTCTGCCTCAGACATAACATTCATTAATTATGATAAGAGGAAAAGAGCGGGTGGCTATCGGCAAAATACAGAGCGCGACAGGCAGAGCCACTGTCGGGGAAGAAACATGACGGCAATTCTGTTCAGCCATTTGTCTTATGTCACATTTTTTATGCTACCCTGAATGTTTCATAAGAGCAGAAGGCCACAACCCTGTAATAAAAATGTCCTGTATTTCCATAATGGAATGGGCCTGCAACCATATAATTTTTGTTTTGTATTGGTCCTCAAAACAGCAGTGTGTGTATGTGTGTTTAAAGGGGGGGTGTAATTACAGGTGTTTCCCACTTTAAAAGACAGAAATTATATTTTACTTTCCCTTCAGCTAACAGTGACAAACATATACACATTTGCATGCACACCTTTGCAGGAGTACACATACAGATGGGTTTCTGTGGACATAATCAGTATGATGCAGAATGACTGACAGCTTATTAAGAGTGTTCTTTTTGTGCCATGAACTGCATGAATTGCAAATATTCTGAGTCCAAATCCAGACTTTCTAATTGGCTATTAGCTATAGCGATCTGGTCAGGATTCTGGATTTCGATAAGCTGGTGGATGGTTTTGCATTGAAACTTTAGGAAGAAGCACCTGTTTTAATGGAAGTAAGTGCATTCTATTTCAGACCCTGTTTGACTTCCTTGTGGTTAGAGGTGGTCTGAGAAAGTGAAAACAAAAGTGTAGTTTCATTTGAAAATAAGTCACAAAGTTGCACTGCACAACCCGATCGTGTAAATTATTTTATGGTTGGACTGACAGATGAGGCAGATTCTGGTTAGGTTTAAAATAACGTGATCTAGTTAGGGAAGTCTGTATCTGATGAGATGAGAATCTCTTCCTGACCAATGTGTTAGGTCTCTGCCCACAGAAATAATTCCATTGTCTTTTAAGAAGACTTTACGCCACAGGCTGTAAAACCTACAATAGATTCTGGCTGGCTTCATTTCATTAATCCCATTTTTCATTTGTTTGGTGTTTCATGTATCGATGAACTAAATACTGTTTCTGAGGACTTTTCTTCCTCATGGATAATGAATAATAAGACTTTTGTGAACTGGTCAGATTTAAAGCCATTCTCAATACTAACCCTTGTCAACACTAGCTTGAACTATTAGTCTCCTAATAAACACCAAAATCTACATGTTTTAGTTCATATTAATGAATCATGACATTTTTTGTACATATCTTTTAAATTACCATCATCACTGCGCCATGCACGACCATTAATAGACAAAAAACAGGTGCGAAATTAAGAACAAGATTACAGAAAAAATGTATCCTGACCAGTGGAATCTAGTTAGGACATTTCTTTACGGTGAATGGTTCTGAAGTTATTGATTAAAAAAGAAAAGATATTGTTATATATTGTAAACATTATAACATGGGGAGTGCAGGCCCAAAGGTCAGAGCAGCAAGCTTGCGAGTGGAAGGTTGTCGGTTAAATCCCCTGGGCTGACAGGATTAATCCCCAAACCTCTCATCAGATAAGCCTGTGCTTGTGGACTGTGTAACTGACCGGGGCGTCCTGAAAAAGAAAGCGCTGCTCTCAGTGGAACTCCCACATGACAAAGTAAAAGTGGAAAAAAAATCATACAGTAATAAGCAGAAGAAGAAAGGTAATTCAAATTGAGTTCACTTGAATGTGGCTGCTGAGAGCAGTGCTGTGAGGATGTGCAGGCATGCTACGAGTGCAGCAGTAACATCAGTGTCCCAGTACTCCAACTCCCACAGCTCAGCAGTTACATTGCTACTTGTTGTTTCAAGTGAGGCCTCACTGCACTCTGCCCTTCCTCTCACAGGGAGTAACAAACAGAGAATAAGAAAGGCAGTGGTGTCTGAGTGTTAGTGTGCGAGGTTATGGTCCTAGACAGGTCCTAGACAGTTCTCCAGTACCGGGTTAGCCCAAGCACAGGAACTCAGGTCAAAGACACCTGGGGGTATTTCCTCCCCATGATGGCTCAGTTTTCTCAATGTTAAAGTAAAATGTAACAATTATAAATGATGAATAGTGCAGCTTTAATAAAGATAAGCTCTCTCTACCATCTCTCTCTCTCGCTCTCTCTCTCGCTCTCTCTCTCTCTCTCTCTCTCTCTCTCTCTCCAGCTTGGTGTCGATAATTCGAGGTCAGGTGTTGACAGCTGACGGAACTCCTCTGATTGGAGTCAACGTGACGTTTGTCCACTACGGTGAACATGGATACACTGTAACTCGCAAGGATGGCATGTGTGTATTTATTTATTATTTATATGTAAACATTCTGTTTTATATGTATGTTGAAAATGAGACAATTCTTATAACAAAACATGGTTCTTATATCCCTTCAACACTGAAGATCTTCTCTTCATTTATATCCTGTGGACGTACAGGCCAAAAAACACTGGAACATGTATAGTACCACTGACATGCCAATTGATGGTATTTCTGAGAAGCTTAAATTATCCTAACAATCATGATATAATAATAAATCGTGAATTATAACTTAAGTAGAGTAACAATTAGAAATTGACAAACATTTTGTAGCAAAACCTTCCTTAAACACTCAACCTATTTCATTAACATATTTCCGTCATGCTTTGGGCAAACATAAATAAAACATTAATCAACAAATTAACTATTCAATCTTTGAAAAAATGCCTTACGTTACCTTATATTTGTATAGCACTTAACACATTGCACAAAACACTTGATGAAAAACCAGTCCAACAAAACAAAGGGAAAGTACTTAAATCACATCTACTGTATATTCTGCTCGGCCCCTCCATCTGCTCCAGGCTCTATCC
Source organism: Ophiodon elongatus (assembly GCA_016806645.1). Taxonomy (NCBI): domain Eukaryota; kingdom Metazoa; phylum Chordata; class Actinopteri; order Perciformes; family Hexagrammidae; genus Ophiodon; species Ophiodon elongatus. Next base: position 684,814 of record JACSYO010001661.1, on the reverse strand, counting down.
TCAATCTCAAGCATGTCGGCTGAAGAGTGTGAATGTGTGCAGGAGTGGAAATGTAAGACTCTTGCGTTGGAAATGCATTAGAATCAAAAGGATGCATCAATCACAGCAGGACACACACTCCAGTACACACACGCACATACACACAGAAGCACACAGAGAACAAAAGACATGCAAAGACTTGCTCACCCACGCACCACAACATATGGATAAGATAGACCTATACTTATCCCAAGGGAAATCATTTTGCAGCAGTTGCAGTACATAGTAGGAAAGAGTACAAATATATCAATAAAAATATCAAGAAACAGATATCCAAAAATAATATGGGCAAAGATATGAAAACAAGGTTAACATTGAGGGTCAAAAATATAAACAAGATTAACTATAAGGGTCAAAATTATAAACAAGGTTAACTGTAAGGGTCAAAATTATAAACAAATTTAACTATAAGGGTCAAAATTATAAATAAGTTGAACTGCAAGGGTCAAAATTATAAACAAATTTAACTATAAGGGTCAAAATTATAAACAAGTTGAACCGTAAGGGTCAAAATGATATACAAGGTTCACATTGAGGTCCAAAAAAATCAACATGGTTAACAATAAGGGCCCAAAATATAAACGAGGTTAGCAATAAGAACCAAAATTATATACAAGGTTAACTTTAAGTGCCAAAAATATAAACAAGGTTAACGTTAAGGGCCAACATTATAAACAAGGTTGACTGTAATGGCACTAGCACTTACAGTAAATAAGTATTTGTTTACATGGATCCTGGTTTTATCTGGACCGTGGTCCTGCCTGACACCCACTGCTACTATTATTATTTTTATTAATTTCATTGTAACTTTTTCATCATGCCTACTACTCTCATTACATGAATAATTTCTGTCATATTCATTGAATGTGTTGTAACTCTGTTATGCTGTTCATTCTGTACACATGACATCTATTGTACTTCTGTCCATCCTGATAGAGGATCCTCCTCTAGGTTTTCCTGAACCCATGAGAGGTCCTGGGACAGAGGATGTCGTATGTGTACAGATTGTAAAGCCCTCTGAGGATTATTTGTGATTTATGATTTTGGGCTATACAAAATGAATAGAATTGAATTGAACATTTCTTTTCAGGTTCGATCTCCTGGCCAATGGTGGGGCATCCCTAACATTGAGTTTTGAGCGTGCTCCCTTCCTCACTCAGTACAGAACTGTGTGGGTGCCATGGAATGTCTTCTATGTAATGGACACACTGGTCATGAAGAAGGTGAGCGGTATCACTGCTGTCTGTCATCACAGAGTCATGGACTGATGAGTGCCTGACAGAAACAACACTTGTATATGTTTCAGTTGCTTTAAACACCATGTTGAAGCTTTCCTCTCTGATGTTTTATTGTTTTTCACTGACTGATCACACAGTTATCAAATTTGTTACTGACATAATTATTTGATTACTATATGGAGCAAGAGGACATTCCTGGCTGTGGTCAAGTTATTTTTATGACATATAGACTAAATGACAGACTCACTGGCTGACTATGTATGTGACTAATGAACTCTTTGTTTCTCAGTCAATGCATTGATGTAAATGAAAAGACTAAATGGCACCTCTTATTTTATCCGCTGTTTCAGGAGGAGAATGACATTCCCAGCTGTGACCTCAGTGGCTTCATCAGACCCAGTCCTGTCATCGTTGCGTCTCCTCTTTCTACGTTTTACAGAAGTTCAACTGAGTATGGCCCCATCATACCTGAAACACAGGTAAGAGATCCCAGAGGCTTTTAAGTAACTAGACCACACACACACTCACACATGCACACACACACACACACACACACAGCCCCACCCTGTGTCTTGCTTCTAATTTCCTATAAGGCTAATAGCACATCTGTGTGGTTCTTTATCGTCACATGGCTTTCACCAGTCACCACGGATGACAGAACTCCATGTGTGTTTTTATATTTTTACAACCCTGAAACAGGGCTGTATTATTATTTTTTATTTGACAAGCGTGTGTGTATGCACCTGACTATCTGCGATGTAGGGAAAGAGTGTGTGGCTGAAGAAAAGCGTGTGACGTGTGTGAGTGTGCGTGCATGCGTGCGTGCGCCCGCGTGTGTGACGTGTGTATCTGCGTGCGTGCGTGCGTGTGTGTGTGTGTGTGTGTGACATATGTGTGTGACGTGTGCGTGCGTGCGTGTGTGTGACGTGTGCGCGCGCGTGTGTGTGTATGTGTGTGCGTGTGTGTGTCTGAGTGCAGATCAAAAGCAAATGAATGGAAAGCCACTACTTAGCTTTTGGTGGAGCTGAGTCCATTAGTGAGGAGGGCAGGGAAAAGGGCAGTCTTGAAGGGGATGTAATGGATCTGTAATGAACACTAAATGCCCGGCTAATGAAAAGGCAATAGTGCAGTTGAAAAATATAACACAGGAACACTCCAAATGGATCATTCCCTGAGGAGCTTTGTTTTTATGTTTCATTTTTGTATTCTTTGATATTTCTTCCCAATCTTCTCCTTTTTGGAGTCCACTCAATTCATCACAGGTCTTCCTTATACTTTCAAGAAGTCTAAAATGGCAAGAAATGAAAATGTATTTAGTTTTTTGAACTTCAAATGTGTGTATTTTTTCACCAGCCAAACCATTAGTGGAATAAGCAAACCTCAACCAGAGCTGAGGGTAGTGGGAAAGGAAACTGAAGCACCTGGGAATAACGCCAAAAGAGAACAATTTCCACGCAGTAAAAATCAGTACGAACACTTGAACACGGTGTTGCTCTGAGGCGATGGTGCCACCAATGACACACTGCAACCCTTGTGTGTTCTTTTATAACATATAACTTCTTTGGAAATGCAGGACTGCAGAGTAGTTTTAGCCATCCTTTCTATGGGTAATAGTGACATTGCACTCAAGAGGTTAATTGCTGAGATCTGGAAGCACAGGGACGTCTCTAAAAAGAAGTCCGGCGGGGCAAGTAGGGTTGGGCTTTTTTATTAAATTTCTCACAACAACCATATTGGCATAGTTTGTCACCCAAACTGGACACACCTTTTTCAGTGTGGGCCATACAAAGAAAAATATAAGAAGTCATGGCCTAACAATAGTGACTGCATAGTTTTCAACCAGTTACACTGCAAGATCAGTGTTTCGAGACCAGAACACCCCGTGTGCCAGTGTATGAAGTACTGATGTTTAGCTTCATAGTGTCTTCTAACTTCACTTCTGTGTAAAAAAAAAAGAAAAAAAAGAAAAAAATTGGTTTCTGGTTCCACCCATGTTAAATGTTTCCATCGACCATTTAACAATATAAGTCAAGTATTTGTTGATAATGGCAGAGACATCAAACTAAGAAGCTCAATTTGTTAGAAATAGGCTATGCTCAAGCCATAATCTAGTTTATTTTTAAATAACCACAGCAGGCCATTTAATGGCCATATCTATGAAAATAATTCCAAAGAAACCTCTTCATACTTCATACTTGATGAATGTTCCTTGCTCTCTCTGTGACTTTGGCAGTCTGATGCCATGCTGCTACCCTCACTCTCCTCCAGCAGCTCTGGGCCATCCCCTGTTGACACTCAGTGATCATCAGTGATGTTGAGACATGTCGCGTGTCTTCAGCTTTATGTGATAGAGCGGTGATTAAGTCTGGCTCACCTTGCTCAGGTTTCACACAAGGACACGTAGATAGATGAAATAGATAAAAACACACACGCATTCATATGCCTAGATGATATGCATACTCAAACACACGTACGGCTGTAAATGAATCAGTCTTTTCTTTTTCTCTTCTCTCCAACAAGCAGAAAAAGAGCAAAGGTTATGTGTCATTTGAGAGTGAGCAGAGACCGGAGTGGCGAATTTGAAACTAAAAGACGGTGTCTCACCGTGTGTATTAGAAGGTCATGGAGGTGTCAATATGCATGTCTGTGTGTGTTTTGATCTGAATCAGATCAAATCCTCCTGCTCGTCCTTCACCTGCAAGACTTCCCAATAGAATATGCACATTAAGATGATGCCCTCCAAAGATGTAACAGTGGCGATGTGGACTTTTAAATGCATAAGCACCCCCTCAGGTTTGGAGACGTCACTTGAAAGGGTGTTTCAAGTGCAGCCAGACTCCGTTAGCAGCTGGTTTACCATGTTCTCACACAGCAGTGAGTAGGACAGCGCTATCTGAGGCACCTTTGATTATTTTTGTTATTTTTTGCCATGCTGTGAGGAGCTGTAGCTCGTGCAATCATTCACTCAATGGTAGACCATTGCAGAATACGACGCAGCCTTAGATCCACCTTGTTGGGCAGATCAATTTTGATCCAATATGATTTTTTCCCCGCACAGACTCAATACTATCTATGTGATGCCACTACTGGCAGCACCGTATACTGACTGTTCAAAGAGTATTCTTCATTATTTTGTTGGAGATACAAAATTAGGCTATTAGGGTATCGTTGTCAGCATCAAAGTGAATGTAACTTATTGCAAACCTCTATGTGATCCAGTTTATTTTAATACACAGTTAGGATTAAGCTTGTGTAGGAAGAAAATAGTGCCAGTACAGGTATTTTGCCTGATACTGATCATTTTGATGAAGTATTACAGCATGTTTTCTCAGTAGTGATTAAAAAGGGGGAAATTGGGGGCGCATTATGGTTCTGATAAGACAAATTGTTTTGTAAAGCCAAATCGTGCTTGAACCTGATTGTGATAACCATATCACCCAGCGCTACCACATGCATTTGAATGTATTTAGTCGAACAGTAGCCATGCTCTTAAATATGCACACCTGTCATGGTCCCAGATGGTTGCTTGTTTTTCTCTCCTCCGAGCTGCGTGCCAATTACCCATCCATTCCCTACAAATATGATGCTTCGTGACAGTAAGATAGTGTTGGGTGCTGATGTGTTGTCTGTGTTATTTATCCCTTTGCAGGTTTTACAGGAAGAAACCTCGATACCAGGCAGCGATCTAAACCTGATTTACCTGAGCTCCAGAGCAGCGGGGTATAAACCGATCCTCAAAGTCACCATGACGCAGTCATCAATACCTTTCAACCTGATGAAGGTGAGATATGTAATATACATAGAGGCCGCCGTCTGCAGCGTTCTCCCTAAGTACTGGACCAATTTCAAAAATCGTCGCCCAAACTGGACACACTTTGACACAAAAAGATGGGAAAATTGGATCCAAGTTGAAAAATATCGCATTTACCCTTTAACAGCTTCAGAGTCCTATATCAGTGGAACCCTAACCTGAACTACCATGCAGTGACCTTTGTGTCTGGTGCGGCTTATCCAGGTTCACTTGATGGTGGCAGTGGTGGGACGCCTTTTCCAGAAATGGTTCCCCGCCCAACCAAATCTCTCCTACACCTTCATCTGGGACAAGACGGACGCCTATGGCCAACGCGTCTATGGACTATCCGAGGCAGTTGGTGAGTTTGCTGCTAATAGCAAAGTTAAAAGAAAATAGCATAAATCTTTTAAAAGTGTGCCCTGGTTTGACCTTTCTGAGACTGTGTGAAAGGCTGTTCCAAAACAACAACAACAAAAACATGATCACCTTGGATTTTTTAAACCTTGACTTGCAGCATCCAGAGGCACCTGCTCTGATAACCTGAGGCTCCTCTTTTTCTCTCTTAACTTGTATGTTAGTACAGAGAGGCCTGGCTATGAGATGCCTTCTATGTCGAGAGGGACATTTTAAAACCACTGCTGAGGGTGATGGCGAGCCACGCTAATTAACTGTAATGTGTGATCTGAAACACTTTTCTGTGGAAAGCCTCACAGCAGACTTCTGTAGACGAGTATGCCAGCTCTCTTTTCACAACAGAGAATGGAAATGCAATAACAACTGTGGTTTCCCTAATGATTTTACAATTAACTCACTTTGTGCTGTCTTTTTTATGAAATAATGGCAGCAGAAGCCTGGAGGTCAAGTGTTGTTATGACCTGAAGGTCACTGGTTAGAATCCCTGGCCTCGCTATGATAATATGGCTGAAGACAGTAAATGAGTAACTCTCTCTCTCTCTCCCTCTCCCTCTCCCTCTTCCTCTCCCTCTCTCTACCTACATATCTGCGTTCATTTGGAGCATAGGTTGTGTGTGATGTCAGAAATGAAGGTTACCGGTCTGCAAGATGGAATTAAGCACATAGACAGTGGGGGCAATACAGTATATCAGAATGTGAACTAAGCGTGTATAGAAAAAGCAGACATAAGCACCACTACAGTTTTGAAGCCTCGAGTTAGGCATTTTGGCCGTCACCATGTTGTTTTTTTGCTACAAGAAGTAACACGAGAGGTTGGAATTAAGTACAACCGAACGCCGAATCAGACATTTTCAGGCAACCAAAATGTCTGAAAACACACTGTGAAAAGGTTAAAGTTCTAAGATGAAGACACGGACAACTCACAGACAGTCATGGTAGAGACCTGTCAATCACCCTGTAGTCCCGCCCTAAAGCATCCCCTGCTTTTTGGTCTGTTTGACTCTAAATGGACCATCATTTACTAAATGAAAATCATTAGTTTACTGAGGTAATAAATCAAGAGAGAAGTAGAGTCATTTTCTCATAGACTTCTATACAACCAGAGGAGTCGCCCCCTGCTGGCCGGTAGAGAGAATGCAGCTTTAAGGCACTACCGCATTGGCTTCACTTATCAGAACCTAAGTTTGTCTCCTGGAGGTGAAGCAGCAAGTATAACATCAATGCTGCTTGCAGTCTGTGCAAACATGTTCATGTTGAATGAATTGAGGTATTCCTGGCTACAAATTTCCAGTGAAATGGGGAGAAAATGTCACAGATGGAGAGACAATGTATACAACAATTAAATTACACCCATTCAACACAAAATACCTCCTGGTCTGCACTCGCTATCAAAGTATGACAACGTACTGTACACAGTTCCTGTGGAGAGGAAGAATTTTCCTGTAGTGCAGACTTCTCCTGAACACACATAAAGCTGCACAATTACAGCTAAGTTCAAAAAGGGTCTGCAGAAAGGAAATGGCTTGGACATAATGGGTATGCTAACCCCTCTGACACCTTTATGAGGGACAAGTCCAGCATGCGTACTTCTCGCTGAGTTATTACTTCTGGTAGCCCGGCTTAATGGGTTGACCATAAAGATGATTTACTGCTATGTTTTGTAACACTTGTGAAATTGGTGCTCATAAGTTATAATAAGGAAGCTTAACCACAAGAATATTTGGTCTGGCAACTGTTAAAACCAAGCTGTTACAGAGTTTGAACTCATTGGAAGAACTGCGCATCAAACATTATCTATAAACTGATTTTAGACCAGAACACACCAGCCCTTCCTCTTTGCCCCTCCATCAGCTCATTATTTGCTAATGGGATATTTGCTGTTTCCATATTGCCTCATAATTACCCAATAATGCTAGGGTTGGTAATCTTCAAGAAATGCTCTTTAAGTCCCAACAGCAATCAATAAATCCAGTTCTCTGACAAGAAGTATCTGTGGCAGTTGCAGGACTGTAATAAGGCTACCTCGGTGTGGCCATGCACTCATTGTGCTTCACCAAATTATTCCCAAGCTGCTAGCTTGACAGCTGAGTATTAGCAATAGCCACGTTAGTTGTTTACATTCATTATGTTAATTTTGGGGGGAGGGGCTTTGGGGGGAGCTGCATGGTGGTGTAGTAGCTAGCACTGTCACCTCACAGCAAGAGTGGCCCGGGGTTCGATTCCCGATCCCGGACGGTCCCTTTGTGTGGAGTTTGCACGTTCTCCCTGTGGCAGCGTGGGTTCTCTCCGGGTTCTCCGGCTTCCTCCCACAGTCCAGAGACATGCAGCTCAGGTTAACTGGAGACTCTAAACTGCCCGTAGGTGTGAATGTGAGTGAATGGTTGTCTCTCTCTATATGAGCCCTGAGATAAACCGGAGACCTGTCCAGGTGTACCCTGCCTTCACCCAATGTCAGCTGGGATCGGCTCCTGCGCCCCCGACCCTGAATAGGATAAGGTTTGGAGAATGGAATGGGCCCTCTCTGTGCTCTGAGAACAGAATCAGCCGAATCGATGGTTCCAGTTATATCAAAAAGGTTTTATATAAACAGTATAGCAAACAGAATTACAAGTTGAATTACACTATAATATATGTAAATATATTCCATGGAATAGGGTCCTTCATACATCCTATCCGTTAGAATAGTCCGTGAAAAAGCCCCCGATCCTCGAAATTGTCTTAGATTATATTGCTCTATGGTCCTTCAACCCCCCCTCTTTGCAAGATCCCAGTCTTGCAATCGGATAAGTTGATTGGATAAGTCCTTCTTCCACACATTCCTTGCTGATGTGTGGTGTCCTGTTTCACTCTGCATCTCTCGTGTGTGACCATTTCACACTCCTGCTTCATGTCCTCTTATCGCTGTCTGGCTTTTACCACAATCACATAATACATTCAAATCATTCTATTTGATATAATTGCATAATACATTCAGTGTTATTGTTTGATATAATTGCATAATACATTCAGTGTTATTGTTTATCTTAACCTTACAGCATTTAACACATTGTAATACATAATAGCTATCACTATGAGCGCTATTTAAGCTTAGTTTCCTCACATAACCAAGCCCCTAAAAGGTTCTACATTTTGTAATGCTCTCCCTTGGGGTCTGTGCCAGACGCCAGTGTACATCTGTTGCTTCTTTTAACTCGCAACTGAAAACTCACCTTCGTAGATTAGCTTTTCCTGGTGCTTCGTAATGTATTTTTTATTAATATTTGCTTGGATCTGTCTAGATATTTCATTACTGTTGTGTTTGTCCTTGTTATTATCATTATTTTTTTTCACTGTTATTTATTATTATTTATTGACTGTCTTATCTGCTTTGTAAAGTGTCTTTAGGTCACTCAATGTATTATTGTTATCACCTGAAAATTACTGAGTTACTGTAAAATATAGTGTGGGACATTTGTTTCTCTTTCTTTTCCTCCCTCTCTTCAGACATCACCAGTTTTAGCTTTCTTTCACTCCTCCCCCTGAAGATCTTTGTTTCTTCTGAATTGAATACACACAACTGGCTGCCAGTTCATACAATGCAATGGGCAGAGCACAGCGTTGTGTGTGTGTGTGTGTGTGTGTGTGTGTGTGTGTGTGTGTGTGTGTGTGTGTGTGTGTGTGTGTGTGTGTGTGTGTGAGATGTGTGATGTGTCAAATGTCCCTTCCTACAGTGTTTTACCTCACAGAGAAAGGCAGACAGGCCTGACAAAAACTTTCTCAGTGAAGAAAAGTTGTGTGATTGTGTGCATATTGTGTGCATATTGTGTGTGTTGGACCAGAGAATGAAGGCCCTCATTGATCCAGCAGCAGGAGTCAGTGGATGTTACAAAAGCAGACAAATGGAGGTTAACTCTGTGCTTCACCGTGTTTTCAAAACTGCATTACAGCAACTGGAGCACAGTCAAAGGACAGAGGGGAGTAACTGGCCTTGCGCTTTGTGTGTCTAACAGTATCGGTGGGGTTTGAATATGAGTCCTGCCTGGACCTCATCCTCTGGGAGAAGAGAACGGCCATTTTGCAAGGCTACGAGCTGGATGCTTCAAACATGGGAGGATGGACGCTGGATAAACATCACATCCTGGACGTACAAAACGGTAGGTGCCATGACATGACAGAACATCAGCCTGCACTATCATACACGCACTATCGTACTGCACTATCGTACTGCACTATCGTACTGCACTATCATACTGCACTATCATACACGCACTATCGTACTGCACTATCATACTGCACTATCATACTGCACTATCATACACGCACTATCGTACTGCACTATCGTACTGCACTATCGTACTGCACTATCATACTGCACTATCATACAGCACTATCGTACTGCACTATCGTACTGCACTATCATACTGCACTATCATACACGCACTATCGTACTGCACTATCGTACAGCACTATCGTACTGCACTATCGTACTGCACTATCATACACGCACTATCGTACTGCACTATCGTACTGCACTATCGTACTGCACTATCGTACTGCACTATCATACACGCACTATCGTACTGCACTATCGTACTGCACTATCGTACTGCACTATCGTACTGCACTATCGTACACGCACTATCGTACTGCACTATCGTACTGCACTATCGTACTGCACTATCGTACTGCACTATCATACACGCACTATCGTACTGCACTATCGTACTGCACTATCGTACTGCACTATCATACACGCACTATCATACACGCACTATCGTACTGCACTATCGTACTGCACTATTGTTCTGCACTATCGTACTGCTGCACTATCGTACTGCTGCACTATCGTACTGCTGCACTATCGTACTGCTGCACTATCGTACTGCACTATTGTTCTGCACTATCGTACTGCACTATCGTACTGCACTATTGTTCTGCACTATCGTACTGCACTATCGTTCTGCACTATCGTACTGCTGCACTATCATACTGCACTATCGTACTGCACTATCATACTGCACTATCATTCTGCACTATCATTCTGCACTATCGTTCTGCACTATCGTACTGCACTATCGTACTGCACTATTGTTCTGCACTATCGTTCTGCACTATCGTACTGCTGCACTATCATACTGCACTATCATACTGCACTATCGTACTGCACTATCATACTGCACTATCATTCTGCACTATCGTTCTGCACTATCATACTGCTGCACTATCGTTCTGCACTATCATACTGCTGCACTATCGTTCTGCACTATCATACTGCACTATCGTTCTGCACTATTGTACTGCACTATCGTTCTGCACTATTGTACTGCTGCACTATCGTTCTACACTATCGTACTGCACTATCGTTCTACACTATCGTACTGAACTATCGTACTGCACTATCATAATGCAGCTGGCCTGCACTATCGTACTGCACTATCGTATCGTACTGCACTATCGTACTGCACTATTGTATCGTATTGCATTATCGTACTGCAGCTAGCCTGCACTATCGTACTGCACTATCACTATCGTACTGCACTATTGTATCGTACTGCACTATCGTTCTGCACTATCATACTGCACTATCGTTCTACACTATCATTCGACACTATCGTTCTACACTATCATACTGCACTATCGTACTGCACTATCGTAATGCAGCTAGCCTGCACTATCATACTGCACTATCGTACTGCACTATCGTACTGCACTATCGTAATGCAGCTAGCCTGCACTATCGTACTGCACTATCGTATCGTACTGCACTATCGTACTGCACTATCGTACTGCACTATCGTAATGCAGCTAGCCTGCACTATCGTACTGCACTATCGTATCGTACTGCACTATCGTACTGCAGCTAGCCTGCACTATCGTACTGCACTATCACTATCGTACTGCACTATCACTATCGTACTGCACTATTGTATCGTACTGCAGCTGGCCTGCACTATCGTTCTGCAGCTAGCTTCACATAAGCTTATCACTACTTTTTAAGGAACTAAAACGTTCCTTCAGCCAATTGTTGTCTGCGTCTAAATACCTTAGGCTTGAGGAGTGCTGCTGGTGTTCGCAGTAGTGAACGCACTGCGGCCTGTATTTCTGTGTGACCGACATCTAATATGAAAATGAATGAAATGCAGACTAGGATCTGTCTCCACAGTAAATCACCTGTTGGGTGTTTGATTATTTATTTGAGCTTTAGAACAAAACTGCCATGAAACAATCAGAAAATAGCTTTTATATTCTCAAATTCACAGCTCTGTCTCTCCGTCTCTCTTGTACCACTCACACGATCTCTCTCTCTTTCAGTCTCTCTTTAAATGAGTCAGAAAGTGAAAGCAAAGCTTAACTTTACTGTTATTGTTATATAAATTAAGAGAAATGCTTGCTCTAAAATGGTCCGAAATCAATAGTGGAGTACTTGTTTTATGAATGAAGTGGTACACAAGTTGAAGCGGCGGCGCTGTGTGTTTGATGAATGAACGGCCTTCCCTGCCAACCCCACCATGAAGGTTCCTGTACTTTCAGACAGCACCTTTTTGGAGGTAAAATGTCACCAGAAGTTAATTTAGACCCTGGTCCCTTCAAAAGGTTCCTGGTCCCTGGTGCAAGTCCCTGTGGTCAAAAAGGGGCTACACATACACACACACACACATAATGTCCACGCTGCAAGATGATGAAATACGATACTGCATCAAACATTTCTGCTTCAACTAAGTTTGATATGTGACAGCTACATAAATGTGAAAATACAAAACATATCCTCCCATATTCTCTCTCCCTCTCTCTCCACATCTTTAGTTATATGTGGAAGTAAAGGACAACGCTAATAGCTGTTTAAAAGTATGTTAATCTCAGCACTTGTCAAAACCATTGTTGTCATGCAGGCTTTGGTCGACAGAGCAGAGGACAAGAGTTTAGTGGTGTGTGTGTGTGTGTGAGTGTGAGTGTGAGAGAGAGAGAGAGAGAGAGAGAGAGAGAGAGAGAGAGAGAGAGAGAGAGAGAGAGAGAGAGAGAGAGAGAGAGAGAGAGACTTGGCGTCTTGGATTTGTTCCAGCTGCCCAGTGGTATTTTGCCAGCCTTTCATCTCTCGCTCCCTTTCTCTCTCACACACACACAATTTGGCTTTCTCATCTCAGACCGTCACCAGTCCCTCCTCCTCTGTCAACTCTCCTCTCTTTGCCTGCTTGTTTTTGTGTATTGTCATCTTATCTTCCTTTATTATTATTACTATATTTAGATAATGCAATATAACCTCAGGGTTGAGATATGTTGATTAAATATTATACATTCCAGCTTGAAGGTACATCTGGTTACATTGTTTGAGTGGGAAAACAAGATTTCTTGATTCTTGACAATTCTCCAACATGCTGTAATATAAGATTTAATGCTGATGCTAATGTACAACTAATACTTATAACTAAATAACTAATAACTTTTCCTTTATCACTCAATCGTCTCACTGATTAGTTTGACTAGTTAAAGAAGCAGGACTCTGAAACACTTGATTTCAGTGAGTTGTACCTGATGAGTTGTCTGTACTTCCAGGAGCAAAATACTTTGACTTTTCAGCCAGTAATATCTATGTAAGCATTTACAGTTTTTCTTTACACATTTACAAATCTCTATAAACTTTCAAACACACGCAGCTTCTATACACATTTGCAGTTTCCTGTACACATTCACAAATGTCAGTATGCATTTAGAGATTCTTTTACACATGTACAAAAGTAATTACGCACACACTGATTGAGATAGTTTGGCAACTCTCCACACACGTGTCCAAAAAGTTATGCTACAATAATGGCCCCACACCAGGTCGCCTTCACTAATTTCCACATGGCTGTGGAGCAGACAGCACAGTGTGACTCCAGACCTGTCTGATTCTTAATGTGGGTTATAATCAGCTGGTTTGTGAAGGATACATCACTGTCACTCCTGTGCTGTTTACAGAATTGCCTACAGGCATATTGATCGCCTTTATCTGAAGAGAGACTGAAGAGAGATTCATTTCCTTCAGATAGCCCACCTTTCAAGAACTGTTGCATGGGAGAAAGATACATAGTTAGAAAAATGTATTTAGCCGCATTAAAGGCACTTTGCCTTTATAAACCGCCCTCCTCCTCACTTCCTTGCTGTCCTCTATCTGTCACCTCATCCATCACATTGCTATTCATCCCTCTCTCCCTGCAGTCCTCTTGGGCTTTCAACACCTTGTCACCCAATTCAGTGTGTGTGTGTCTATGTGAGTGTGTGCGTTTAAAATGCAGGTGTGATTTGTGATTTCCTGTCTATATGCGTACTGGTCTCTGTGGGTGTGATTTTGTGTCTTGAAGGGACAACACTGCAACGCACAATGTGTGTTTGTCCTTTTGAGAGGAAAAGATACCACATGGACTAGAATAATCTTGTCTTTGTGTGTGTTTGAGAGAGAGGGAGGCAGCATCAAACACTCCTGCTGTGCTTTCTTTGTGGTCTGTCTTGTAGCTCCACTAATGATGTGCATGGGATGATGAGTTAGATTTGGAAATATCATGCCTGTACAGTGAGTGTTGACGTCGGGCAGTGATTTCATTGTTCCTTGTTCTGTGTTTTCATGTTTTGACAGGGAAGATCAGCTACTTTCCTATTAACTGAATTTCTTCTGGTCAAATTAAAGTTTTATCTTCATATTAATATTCAGATGAAGATGACAGTGAGGCTGCCTTTTTCTCTTTTTATTGATTTGCTTTTGTTCACTGAACCATTCATTTAGTCCTTTTTATTCCTACTCTGGCGTGGACCAAAACGACCGGTCTGAGGCCGCTGGTGAGAGCTGGTCTACAACCGTTTCCTACTCCGCCACTTTCACTGCACTCTCTGAAGAAACATTATCTAAAAATAAAAAAGGGATTTCAGAGAGAAGCAGACAGAAGGGTATACAATATAAGATATATTCAGGATGTCAAACTGATTCAGCGTTGGAAACAGGTTAAAAAGATAAAGATAGAAGTTAAAGCGTACAGATCACAGAATAGAAGTGACCCTCCACATCACCTGGCGATAAATGCAGAAGACACAACAACAACATTGTTCCTGTAAAGCTGGGTAGGGATGTATTCACTGTTACACTGTGATTGGATAATTTGTGTTCAAGGGGCGGGACTTAGCAAAGGCTCAGTTGCACGAAGTGAACCAAAATAACTGTTAAAACAGTGGATGGTGTTAAGCATCACACAGCACTAATTCCTCTCTGCCTGTCCTGTGAGCAATAGAAGTCTGTGTCTGACGTCTCTCACTACTCAATAGACCATACAGTGAGTTACCCATTTTGTTGTGCCGTCCAAATGCAGAGTAAAAATTATAAAACCCTATATAGTGGACTCAAAGTATCCCACAATGCATCTTGACAAGAAGTGCACAACGATGGTCACTAACCCAGGCATCATATACCATCATGCATTGTGCTGAAGGAAAAATGGCAGACGGACAAGAAGAGGGAGAGACAAATCCATGAGTTATGGTAGGAAAATAATATATTTTATGTGAGCAGAGCATCACAACACAAACGGCCACAAAGTACTTTGTATTTATTTATTTATTTGGGAAAAAATACACCCCCACATTGACAACGGCAGAGTGAGTGCATGCCATTACTCCTTCCGTTCCCTTTCACAATAAAGGCCCTGGACATATATACGCTGCATCACTATTACTAGAGGGAACACATTCCACTCAGAGGACTTCGCTCTGAGTGGGGAAACTACCCATAATGACTCACAAGGTATTTATCACAAAAATGTGGGTCAGTATTTATTATGGATGGTCCAGCAGCCAACATTGATCTGGCGTATTTTTTAATTGTGCAACAGCAATGATTTCATTAACGGCGCAGAGAAAATGTAAGTAAGGAACGATTATGTTTTTTTTATTGAGCTGATTAGCTCACTATATCGTTCTTTATCTATATAGTCCTCTACTTTGAACTCCCTGGATAGTGAGTAATTATTATGAATGAGAGGGATTTTGGACAAAACCAATGTTATATCAGTCAATCTGTGGTTTCCATTATGCAGTAATCCTGTATGTTGCTAATCTATCATTTCTGCAAATATCATGTTAAATATAATCTGTAATCACTTTAGCTTTTAAATACCAATCAACTTCCCGTGGAGGATGTAATGAAGCCCTACAGGGGAGGAGTGATGAGTCAGAACATTGTTCTGTTTCATCTGATTGATTCAGACAAACAGTATAAACAGCAGCACCTCTTATATAGTTATAGTTTTTTTTACAATAACTTCACAAATTTTGATTTTCACTTTGTTCATCTTCATATAGCTGTATCAAATCAAAGGGAGTGCTGATTCTTATTGAACAACATGAACTAATGAATTGGCTGTTAGAGAGAAGAACGGAGGAAAAGAGACACACTGGATTGGTGTGCAGAGGCTTGTCCACACACACACACACACACACACACACACACCTGGTGTTGTGTGATCTGTAAGCACTGAGTAGTGAGCACTGCTGAACAACTCAGATAAGACTGGATGAAAGAGAGAGAGTGTGTGTGCGTGTGTATGTGTGTGTGTGTGTGTGTGTGTGTGTGTGTGTGTGTGTGTGTGTGTGTGTGTGTGTGTGTGTGTGTGTAGAGGGGTTTCCGGGGGCAGAGGGGCTGCTTCCTTGTGCATGCTTCGTGTACTTGTGAGTTTGTGAAGGTCCATGTGTGTGTGTGTGCAGAGGGAGTGAGTGTGAGTGTGTAAGCTGCCCCGTGAAGCGCTGCACTCTATTATTCAGACACTAAGCAGCTCAGCCACAGTCAGGGTGCTTTATGCTTTGCTCCAGAGAACATGAGTAAGTGTTGCTTTTTTTCACAACACAAAAAAAACACTGAACTTAAAACAACTTTTCATTTTTGTAGGTTTTTTTCTGACCATTGTCGTGACACAATCCCAAATTTAAGTATTAAGTGAGTTGATTTTATGACAGTACACTTAGCCTTAAGAAGTCTAACAAAATTGTGAATGAAACCAAATAAGTACAATAATATCTCAAAATCATCAATATATCTACAATTTACAAAAATAAGTATTACAAGCAAACACTTCCAAAAATGATCTTGACAAAAAAAGAAAAAATCATCTGTGATTGAGGAAATAAAATGCATTTGGTATTGTTCGGCGTAAGGAAAAGTTTAATGTTTTTATTTTTATTTCAATGACTTGATTAATTGATCGTCAATGTTACCAACAATTGATTGAGGAAAGTGCTTACAATTTGCCACCCTAGTTAGAAGCAAAATCATAAATCCAAAAAGAGCATATGTAGTATTGTACAACAATGTGAACAGTATGCAGACAATAACAGTGTAAGTACTTGTAGTTAATAAACTTGGGATGGTTCATGAAAAAGACCTGAAATGAAAGAACTGCTGGAGGAACAACAGTCCTCCTGAACCCTTCGGTCTGGGCAACAGGAGCTGGTTGCTGGTTGCTGATTGCTGGTTGCTTCGTTGTGTGCAACGGACGGTGGTCCTGTGACTGAACACTCCTGAACTTCCTTCTGGTTCTCTGCTCTGTGATGGTCTCCAGAATACGCTTTGATTATGAAAACATTCCCTCACCTTCAACAGAAATTCAGAGATTTCCATCAAATATATATTTTTTCCAAAAAGGTGATAAACAAAATATTCAGAACAGACTTTTCTTTCAAATTCATTTCAGATGTATCCCTTGTCCTCAGCAGATGAAGATATAAGCCATTCACTGGTACTGAATGAGGAGGAAATGGTTTTCAGACCTGAAAGATCTGCATTTGTCCTTGGCCATTAGGAACCAGTTCCACTGATTGGCTGAAGGCCGTTCGACAACCTACAGTCATTATTCAACTTGCTTCATGCATTGTACATGCTGTGTGCATGTGTGTCAGTTAGTATTGAACTGCCTTCAACCCTTGTTTACTCTATGTGTGTGTTGTCTGGCAGTCAGTGTGTATGACTGAAGACCTATTTATCAATATGTATCAATGAGATCCATTGTCAAGCTGTAAAGCACTGTAGTCCTTCTCATAATGATGGATGTGCACGAGTGTATCTGTGTGTTGGTTGACAGTTGGCTGTGTCGGGCTCGGGCCCTGTTGGCAGGCCACACCCACGGGAGTGTCTCGTCGGCTGTTATCAGCAGCTGCTCAGACGTCTCACCTGGTTGGTCAGCAGGAGCTCAGTGACGGAGAGCAGTCACACGACCCAATCAGGGATTTCACCATTCTGGTGCACTCCTTTTTCTCCTCCGCACATTCTTTTATTCAGTGAACAGGCAGAAGAACCATGTGCTGAAAAACATATTTTCTCAATTTCTCCTCCAAGCTTTGTTTTGGATTATGAACGTTGTGTGTTCAAGTGAAGCTTTCACCAAAGTTCTGAGCCAAATCAATGTGACCTTGTTGGCGTTAGGTTGTTGAGATCAGATCAGTGTGCCAGCCCTCAGTAGGTGTGGTAAGAATGTATTGTTGTGGCTGGATTTCTTCCTTTTATTGCGTATTCTGCTCGATGATGGCTAACTTCCTTGAAATCTAATTCTGTATAAACTTAATAGCTATTTCCTATCTGACTGCTAGTGAGGCGCCACGAGAACTCACTTACGGGACCTCAGTAATTGACCACCCACAGAATACCAGAGAGATTGGATCAAAGTTCAATTCACGTAGATTTATTTACAATGCACAGATTACAAATAACTCGAGTTGGGGTCCGGAAGTACAACCCACGAACATTCAGATTGACATAGTTTTTATAATGACACATTCTGATTCAGGTTCAGCCCCCGGTCCCACCCCTTAACCCCGCCCCCTGCGGCCATTTTGACCTCGTATTAGGTGACCTAATGTCTCACGCACGCCATTTTAACCAGTTGACGCCATCTCAATACCGAAACTGATTATTTCACTGTCTGCCTCATGTTTATTTTCCCGTGCCATAATATTCCCCTGCTACAGATCTGGTTCATGTATGTAACTTATAATATGTCAGTGATTAACAGATACATAAAACTATGAATATTGTGCTCTTAATAACCCTAATATATGTGTTAATGCGGCTTCATAGTTATCCTAAGCGTGAGACATTTATTAAGTATACACATAAAATATTTTCCTTCAACAGTATGAATTATGGTTTTGAAATTGAACATTTTGAGATCAAGGTCAAATGTGCTAATTTACACACACGCGCGCACGCACGCACACATATGATGTTCCTCTCTCGGAGCTTTACTCACCCCGCCCCCCCTCTCTCTCTCTCTCTCTCTCTCTCATTCGCTCTCATTCTCTCTCTCTCTCATTCTCTCTCTCATTCTCTCTCTCTCTCATTCTCTCTCTCATACTCTCTCTCTCATATTCTCTCTCTCTCTCTCTTTGCCCTCCCTCCCTCCTTCCCTCCCTCCCTCCCTCCCACACACACACACACACACACACACACACACACACACACACTTTTTCCCAGTCAGGCAAATAGTTGGTTGCCTGTGAGTAGACCACAGCACAGCATGGGAGAAACCCTGCCGGCTTGGCCTCTGTTGATCAATCAACATCTACCAATGGAGGGAGAGATGAAAGAGGGAGAGGAGGATAGAGGGAAAGAGAAGAAGAGGGATGTAGAGGGAGCCTGATGGGAAGGGAACCGACTGATATGGGATTTAAGCGCCGATAGCGATGTGTCCTGCTGGGTTTGAAGGACTTGTAAATTGTAGGGTGTATGGTATGCATCCATATAAAGAGTAGAATGTAGAGCTGGTAGACGGACGGACGGACGGAGCGTAATGTGGGCTGGTTTTCCAAGATGGCAGCAGAGCTTTAATAATTCAGCTCACCACAGGAGGTTCCTCTTTGATGTCTCACTTTGAAGAACGAGTACATCCCTCTCTTTTCCTCTGTTCATCCTCTCACAACTCATTCATATAAACCTCCTCACAAGTCAGCTAAGTCAGTCGTCCTCCTCTTAGAGAGCGCCTCGGCATCACAGGAACAAAAAAGGCATGAGTTTTAGCACAACAGCGTCGCTGTCTAGCGAATGATGTACGCGTCGGGCAGCGACTTTCATCCTCAACAATAAGGGCTGGTGAACTGAGTGTTGAGGTCCTCTGCTCGGAGGCTGAGGAACCTGGACCTCGTTGTCTCTCTAATTAGCTACCATTCTCTGATGCTGTAGGTTAGCAGCTAACTACTGCTAGCGTTTTTAAACATCTCCCGTAGTTAGGGCGCACAAACAACACGTAGTCAAAACGTCACACCCGTTCCGCCGTGCCGGCTGTCCCCCTCACGCAGACGTCGGCTCAGTGGGGGAAGGACTGTCCCACTGTCTGCCTCCGTTCCTCCCACACACAACAACCAGGCGCAACATTCCCGCCTTGAACAGGTGTAGCAACATGGATTAGTAGTAGTAGTACTACATTACACAAAGTGCACTGTGTTCTAATTATTCATCTCTCCTCATACAAAACAGCAAATATTAGCAGAGTCTAGATTGGCCGATAGACAGCACCTTGGAAGTAGTATCAGTGTTTCGTTCAGGGTGTTTCCCCCTGCAGATGTTTCATCTCTGACAACTGACCAGTTACAGGTTCATTGTGTTGCTGCATCCCCTGCTATTTACATTATTTAGTGTAGGAGCAAAGTGGTTGTGATCTGAATAAAAAAGACAATATGTCGTTAATGTTTCTTTATATCTTAAGAAATGTTTGTCAATGCCTATAGCAACATGTTTTCCATTGTTTCCAGTGGCCTGCTCTCATGTTAGCTCTTCTCTTTGTGAAGTTCTGACAGACCAGAAGCTGTGAAGACATGGAGCTTTCCCTCCAGTCAACATTACGTATTGTACTTTCTAACGACATCTGAAAATCATTGTAGTGGAAAGTATGCGTGGTGGAACCCACCGTCACCTCAGGTGTCACCAAAAGATGTCGCCCAAACAATTGATTGTCTAGACTCATACTTGGATTCCGCTTTGGGCAGTTCACAGTAGTCTTAGTTTACGTTGTTTAAGTTCAGTAAATGTAGAAGATGGAAGATAAATTAAATAACTACTGAGGAAGACATTGAACCATGTTTAGCTGATGGCTGATTTTCATCTAAATACAGTTTCATGGTCATTAAACTACAGCTGATTTCCATGATTTGTTTTTCTTAGCTTAAAAGTGAAACACACACAGCAGCAGCAGCATCCCTTTAATCTTACATGCTGTATGATCCTCTGGGACCCCCGTGGTGGAAGAGAGAGACAGTGTCATGTGTTTATATAAAAAGTTAATCCTGTAGTTACATCGAGTCAAGTAAAACTCGACTGGTCATGAACCTGAACTCAGAAAGGCTTTAGGTTAAGGCACATCCACCAACCTCATAACAACAGCCTCACTTTCAAATGTGCTATATAGTCCAATGAACAAGCGAATATACTATCACATCATTGAGAACCCCAATGACAGGCCAGATCAGAGTTTATTAAAAGGACGATATCTGTGCCATATTTCAGTGCATTTTGGAATGACAGCCGTGTTAATAAAATCTCAACTCCAACGAACCTGAACTTTCAATCACAAAACAGACGTTAATGCAAAGTAGAATTGGTCTGGCTGCGTTTTCTCTCTGCTGCCTCTCTGTGCTCTCTATAACTCATCTTGATGTCTTCTCTCCACCAGGTATACTCTACAAGGGCAATGGTGAGAACATATTCATATCCCAGCAGCCCCCGGTCATCAGCAGCATCATGGGTAAATACAGATTCAAGTATAATTGACTTGATTGAAGCTGCATGTTTGTGATCAGGGTTGATTATGACATTGCATGATGGTCATTTTACTCTAATGGTTTAAGTGTGAGAGACACAGGAATCTTATAGGACCCAGAAAAAATTACCTTCTGAGTCAGTGTGTTAGCTCTCTTGCAACTACCAAACTATATGAATGCTGGGAAATCTTTGTTAAAAGAAAAACAAAACTGAGGGGTGAATTCCCAGAGAATGGATTGCGGTCGCTGATAGCTACACCATCACTTGCAACTCCTATCTCACAACGCAAACACGCCCATAAAGGTTTAGAGTTGAGTGCAATTTCCCCATTTTTGCATGTAATTGCAATTATTCATGTGGCAAAGTATACATGCATTTTAAGCCAATGAGTCGGTTGTGAGAGTCAGCCAGAGCCAGAGGTCTTGCCAGGAGGATCTGGCCAGAGTGCCTCTTCCATCCAAACCAAGAGAGGGGAAGGGAAACATGTAAGGAGGGAGAGGGAAGAAATTATGTGTTGATTCCTTTATATAATAAACGTATTTTTATTTTATTTTTCCTCGTTTCTTTTTTTTTCTCGTTTAGTTTCAAATTGACATGTTGGGGAGCTTTGCTCATTTATTTTTCATGACACAACTGTCGTTGCATCCTGTCACTGCATGCCAAAATAAATGAGTTTGAGCAGACACCTCTTATAAATGCCCTTCAGTTACCACCAACTCTCTAAGGACGCTAATTATTTCACACTGTAACTGCACATGGCTTTTAGCGTTCATATTTGTGAATTGGACTGTTTTTGCAATGAGGCTCATTTGCATAGATAGGGGCCAATGTTGTGCCAAATGTCTGCATATTACCTCATTTAAATACTTTTAATATACTTTTGCTTGGCTGCACAGTTATGGCTGCATCTCACCCTTTCCGGGTGCTTTGAGAATTACACGGTTTCTTATTTGTGCTGGTTTAGAGGCTGCAAAAGCCACCCAACCCTTTTGTGAATCTGCCCCTGAGTCTTTTGCTTAGTGGAAGTATGTTTGAGGTTACAGTGTGTGTCGAAGACCTTTATGTATTCAATACAGTTCAATTCAATTTATTTTGTACAGCCCAAAATCAATAATTGTCCTAAGAGGGCTTTACAATCTGTACACATACAACATCCTCTGTCCCAGGACCTCTCATCGGTTCAGGAAAAACTCCCCAAAAAACCTTTAAGGGAGAAAAAGGGAAGAAACCTCCAGGAGAGCAACAGAGGAGGATCCTCTATCAGGATGGACAGAAGTACGGGAAATGTCATGTGTATAGAATGAACAACTTAACAGAGTTACAACACATTCAATGAATATGACAGACATTATTCATATAATGAGAGTAGTAGGCATGATGAAAAAGTAGAATAATAATGATAATAAAAGCAGTAATGGTATTGGCAATACTAATAACAATGCAACTATAAATAGTAATGATACAGTAGGTGTCGGGCAGGACCAGGGTCCAGATAGAACCAGGACCAGGGTCCAGATAGAACCACAATCCATGTAAAGAGACGGTATTGAGTAGCAGAGATATCGACTGAAATGAGCATGCTAGCCAGCTAGCTTTGGCCCGTCCGGTCTTGTAAGCCTTGATATCCGGGAGACAGACCCTCAGTTAGCGGTTAGCTGTCGCCATTAGCTCTCAGCGGGCCTAACCTGTGCAGCAACAGAAAGCTAGCTGATCCAGGGGGAGCAGGGACTTCCCCCGGGATGAATTTGAGACGCTACAGCACCACTTACTGAAGGTCTGTCTCCCTCTCTCCTCCACGCTATCTTCGCGGCGAAGAACAGTTAGTCTCCTGGATAAAACTAAAATACTTTATTTTCTCATCTTTTTGTAATTTATGCCACTTTGGATTCAATCCAATACATAAACTATCAATGTGTGCACAGACTGTACAGCTGCCAGTCAGTGGCACAGTAAACACACAGATGGCTAACGTAAGCGTAAAGATTACAAGATAGCAGTGTTGTTTTGAAAGGCTCTCTTAGTTGCAGCAGTTTGGTCAAGTTAATAGTTATTAGTTGGCTTTGTTTTTATAGAACTGATGGCTGTAAATATAGACTGTATGGACTCAGTAGTATAGGGTGAAACCATTCTTTGTAAAAAAAGACACCATCTAGTATCAGAGGAAGTGCAACTTATTCACGTTGTTTTCCCGATTAGGAATGTTAATTGTACTGCAGTCCTTGTCTGCAATACTTCTGGTCTGACACATTTTGTCAGGGCCCACTTCTTTTGAACTGCCGGTGTTGAGCTCCACTTGTTGTGCGTAATGCCTTTCTAAGTTCTGGCTAACTTTTCTAAAGTGCCCCTGCAGGGAATAGAATCCTGGATCTTTGAGATGGTGGACAGTGCATAGGTCCCACATCTTTAAGTCTTTCTTTGGCTTGACATTGTTAAATAAATGCTCCACAACAGTGTTCAACAACCTGGCTGGATATAATGAATTTGAAATAAGCTCCGCACTGGACAGTCTGTTTTGTGGAAAGAGCAGAAACCAAATGTTTCAGTCAGAAAAAATGTATTCAATGCCCTGTCCCAGGAAACGGACGTCGCCGCAGCATCTCCTGCCCCAGCTGTAACGGGCAGGCAGAGGGCAACAAGCTGCTGGCGCCCTTGGCTCTGGCCTGCGGAGCAGATGGCAGCATCTTCGTTGGAGACTTCAACTACATCAGGAGGATCTTCCCCTCCGGGAATGTTACCAGTGTCATGGAGCTAAGGTAAGAGGGGAGGGAGGATGGCTGCTGGTGCCAGATCGGGGATCTGAACCTAATCCAGAGAATACATCCCTGAGTGTCACAGAGATAGAGGTCTCACTCAGAGAACTCAGTATCCATTTAACAGTAAAGCTCTGCCAACAGATTCTCAGGGTCTTTGCAAATGCATGAATGTTGGTGGATTTGAGTGAAACTAAATATGACCTACAGTGTACACATTTGTGAAAAATGAACTGATTGACTTGAGAGTCCTTGGTTTTTAATTAAAACCTAGCATCTGAATTCATCTCTCTGCCTCCGCTTTCCTTCCTGCACTCAACTGTTCAACTCCACATCATTGGTCTCGGATGACTTTGAACAGTACTTGAACACATAAAGGAAGAGAGGGATAGATACGTGGCCAGATTGGACACTTTGCTATTGATTAACATTCAAGTACTTACTCTTTAGCCAAAGTGCTAAAAGAGAAAAGATCAGTGTTTTAGTGCTTTGAATCTGGAAGCGGGCTTCTGGCACACTGTTGAGTGCTCATTTCTCTAACTCTTCTAACAACTGAAATCTTTTTCCTATTGACTTCTGAAGCATGATTTAAATTCTAAATCTGAATGCAACTTCTAACTATATTATATATATATATATATATATATATATATATATATATAGTGTATTTTTATATATTACCTTTTAGAAACCAATCTGCCTACTAACTCTTCTTTCCTCTTTTGTCTTTCCTCTGCTTGCGCTGTATTAAAGAAACAAAGATTTCAGACATAGGTAAGAGTGACTAATCCTTTTCAACCTTTAAACTTCTTTTCATTCCACTGTCCATTTCTGCTGCGTACGCACCAGACTCTAGTCTGCACATTTCTTTCATCCTTCTTATCTCCTTTTAAAATAAAAACAATCACTGGCAGCTTTCAGACCTGATTACACTGACGTCCTTAGCCCAAGGTGCATCAAGGAGACAGTGAGCTGGATCAAGCTGTTAGCAGGCTAATTTAGCATTTATAATTTCTTCCTGAAGTCCATTAATGCTTTAAAGCTGCAGAATGAATCATGTTGAGAAGCTGTCAAAAAAGGTCAAACAAACAGATGATGTTCGACCAGACAGACATACAGTCTTCACAGCAGCTAGTAAATTAGCTCACAGGATCATTCTGGTTGGGTCTTATTTTGGTTGTTTTGGCCATCATTTCGATCTGTCATTTACTCACCAAAGTAACTGCTAATATCTGGAAATATTGAATTATCCATTCAGTTATTATTCTAAGGGGCAGAGAAAAGCAAATGATCAGAGGAAAGTAGCCCTGATGTTTGCTACCATCAAATGAAACCCATTCATTTTTGTCTTTTTTGTCTCCCTCAGTCTCATTCTCTTTCCCTCTCTAATGTTGACAAGTGTTCACACGAAATCGAGCCTATTCTTTCGTTGTCAGCTCAGATGAAGTCATCGCTTTAGCAGCAGCCCCTAGCAAGGAGAGACGTGGGGGGTGGAAGATGTTGGCCGTGGTTACTGGTCTTCCTTATATCTCTGTCTCGCTGTCCTTTTCCAATTCATGCAAGGTCGTGAAAGTTTCATACAGGCAAAGCAAAAACAACAAATAGTTTCAGGCAGTGACCAAATATTCTTTACACACTTTTCACATAAACATGATGAATAATAGTCATATAAGTAAATCAAGGAAATTGTGGTGATAAGGTATTTTTGGAACAAAATTCTTAATATCTTAACATCATCAAGATGGTGGAATTCACTGTGTGGATGAGCAACATAAAGTATGAAGTTGATTCTTGCAGTAAAGAAAAAACAATTGCCAGTGTGCCAGTGGCGTTTGTAAATGAGCATGTAATTTACAGCGGGCTGGATTCAACACAGTCTTAAAGTGTGAAAAGGTCTGTTCACACATGTAGGTAGATCCAAATGTGGAGATTAATGTAAAACGCCACCACCTTTATCAAACATGCTAACGTGTCTGGTAAGCTCTCCCATAACGCTACAATGGGAACTCCATGGTACATTTGGCCTGTCCACCTCCCGGGATAACTTTTAAAGGAACTAAAAGGTTCTTTCAACCCAGTCTTTTCTGCACTTTTATAGTGGTCTAGACTCTAGACCACTTTAAAAGTGCAGACAAGACTCTGGAGAGCTCAATCCACTGACATCGAAAAAACACCAAAAATACACCTTGGTTTTGTCTCACTGCTGCATAGTATTTAGTATTTTTTTTTAATGGATGTAATGAATGAAATGCCAAGGAGCCTCTTTCTCCACAGTAAATCATCTGTTGAATTTTTGATGGCTATTTATTTGTTCTTTAGAAGAAAACCACCATGAAACAATTATAAAATAACTTATCTTCTCCCATCCACAGCACCATCACGCTGTCGCTCTCCCTTCTACTGCTTGCACTATCTTTTTTCAAAGAAGTCAGAAAGCGACAGCAAAGCCTAACTTTACTTTTAGTGTCATCAAACAAATAAAAAAGCTCTTCCTGTGTCTTACAATGGTCCAATCAGCGACGGTCATCCCTGCAAACCCCAACCCGATCGTTCCTGTACTTTCAGAAAGTATAGCCCCCAGGGCCTTTTTGGGGGCTAAAATGGCCCCGGAACTTATTGTAGACCCTGGTCCCTGAGGCCTGAACACAATGTGTTCCTTAAAAGGTTCCTAGTCCCTGGGGGAAGGTCCAGTGGTCAAAAAGGGACTCATGCTGCATTTCAAAATCCAATCCCAATCCATTTAAAAGAGACCAAAGCCAGATTCTTCTCCTCAAAGTCTTCTGGGTTGACCAACAAAGAACACACTGGCCCAATACTGTTTAAAATCTTGAAACCTGGTGGAGAATTCCCACTCTAGCTCTTGAATTTACAATCTGATGTCCTCAGAGTTGACAGGCTTGGGTGATGACATCTCCCACTGGTGTTTGAAGAAGCCAAAGGCTCCAGTTTGAATAAAATGCTGTCCATGCATCAAACAGAGCTGGCCCGATTTTCGCCTGCGTCTTTGATCCCATCAATGCACTCCTCAAATGTCTCCCTAACCACTAAGCCACCCAACGGGCAGAGGAGAGGCAACTCTTTGTAAGCACTGTCATCTCCTTCAGGAGCGATTGGAACTGGCGCTGATTGAGTGAGTGAGGAGCAACGAGAAGATTAACAATTTTAACTACTGTGTCCATTACAGGGGAACATCAGATTTTGACACTTGAGTTTTCCTGGTGACTAACAGTAAAGCTTCATGACAGGGTGACCGATCCCATTTTCAGTTATTGACACAAGCCCCGGCGGCCCTCGGGGCACCGTCTGTGGTAATAACAGATATGTTCTTGATGCCGACTTCTCTGCTGTCAAAGCGCTCTGTAGAAGCCCTTGTTAATGTAAAAGTAAAGAAGGCATTTTGAGTCTTCAAACTTTCCTACCTTCAGGCTGTAACCCCACTGCATGTATTGGTTTATGTATGAGTGGAAAATAGGACATTTACCTGTCACCACGTTAAAGAATTACACAGTGATCTACCAAAGGTTAAGATATACACTAACCGTATACAATTACGTTTCCAACATATGCCACCTACCCACCATCCTATAGGTTGGTGGAGAACCTCAATCCACCTAAACAGCCAATCTTGTAAAGAGGTGTGAGCTTTGATTTAGGCTTAGATCCTAACGTCTGTCTGTTGAATGTTTTATTCTGAATACAGCTTTCTCTTAATAATTTATTGCAAACTTAACTTAACTTTCTCATTGTGTGAGCGAGCTACGTAACATCTAGTTGTACATTCCATTGTGGAGGATTGCAAAATGGGAAATATTTGAACCTTGGAAGGCGATACCATTTACCGTTATCGTTGCCGGTATGCTCTGCCTGCCTCAACTTATTTTACTGTACTGCTGTCATCCGCAAACACGATATCCGGTTTGCATGTGAATGCAGCATTGAACAAGGGAAACTGCTGTGGCTCGTCTACCACTAATATCTGATATAAGAGATATAAGTGTATAAGAAATCCTATCAAATGAAGATGCCTCGAGTCATTTGGGTATGTATTGTGTTTAATTAGCTTTGATCCAATCAAATCATCTGCTCTTTAAATTGAGGATATATTTAGCTTTAATTTTTTCCAGCTCCCTCTACATATATCTGCCCTCTCTGTGATTTGGGCAGATACATTAGATGTTTTCTTTCCCGCTTCTGAAAAAGCTGAACCTAGTTAGTTTTCTTCTGTATCTCCTTATACACATACAGAGCAGCACCATACCTGGGGCTTCTTTGCCACTGGCAAGATGCAATGATTAGACTGTTTTTTTTCTACTTATCCAAATGTAGTTTCAATTAAAATCAACTTTAATTAAAACACAATTTCGTTTAGGGAGTACAAGTCATGTCACTGAGTTTGTTTCTACCTATTGCCCTTCCTTCATGTTTACTTATTCACGCCATCTTGACTGTGTTCTGTTTCATTGGTTGTAATTATTTCATCCTCCTCTCTTGTTTGAGTTATTGTCTCTTCTCTCTCCTTTAGTCATCCACTACATTCTTCATTCCTTATTTTGTCTCCTTCTTTTCCTCATTCTTACTTTATTTCCTACATACTTTTTTCATTCCTTCCTCCCTCAGTCAGATGTGTATTCCCTCCTTCAGTCTTCCTCTTGTCCTGTCCTTTGTATCCTTTCCTCATTCAAGCGTTGCCTCATCCATCACTCCTTATTCCTTCTCCTTTTTCTCCTCAGTCTGGTACCATGGTTTTGACTGTGGTACTGCCTATCCTGAATCTTGAAAACGTTTCAATCTAAGTGGGGGTTTTCTGTTTGAATAAAGGATGAATGAAAACAAAAGGGCATGCAGTACGCCAGGGCCTCACAAGTACAGATAAGCACAGACTGTCTGTGTCTCACACAGACAGTCTGTCTATTTTTAGCTGTCTTAATTAACAGCCTGTGATCATCTGCTGATTATCACCAACCACTGAGACTCATTGCTCGAGGCGAGTGCATATGTATATATCCACGCCCAAGTGTGTTGAGGTATGATGCTTGACACTTGCTCTGTGTGTGTGTGTGTGTGTGTGTGTGTGTGTGTGTGTGTGTGTGTGTGTGTGTGTGTGTGTGTGTGTGTGAGTGTGAGTGTGTGTGTGTGTGTGTGATGGATTTCACATGACAGTGTGGCAGGCATCATTAAGAGTGTGTCACAGACAAGTCGAGGCCCATCTCACCCACGTATGTCTGTTCAGATTGACACAGGGGGACCAACCTACTGTCGACACTCTCACACACATACACACACACACACACACATGTACCACATGCACTTATTTACTTTCTCACTTACGAATATCACAACTACACTTCCATAGAGAAAAGAATCAAAAACATGTACGGAGAAATGGCAACTGATATAGTATTCAAAATCTTTGGGCGGACTTGGAAGAGAATTTCTGGATTCAGTTGGTTATAATAAAAATCAATTTAATAAAAGTTGGCAATATAGTGCATAATTCTCAGCTGAGGGATCGTAGGCCAATGGCAGGCCACAGGCCCTCAATGGTTGCCTGAAAAAGCAGCCTGCGAGAGTTATCTGTCTGTGCGCATTGACCTAAGAGAGCCTCGAACTGACCAGTACATTTGATAATATAGTCCAGTGAAAATGTGCATTGTCGCCTGTCATTGGCTGAGTTTTACAACATATGGTTTTCGGCTAAAGTTTCACATGGCTAGAATCAGCATTCAGATTGGTCACGTCGGTGCATCGCCTCCTCCAGGCTTTATGGCTCTTGATGTCATCTCTCCCCCCTCACGTAGAGTTCAGCAGAACAACCCCCCTCAAGTGGAGTTGTTTTATTGCTCTTTGTGTTCCTCTAGGAGACTCCAGTATCCATCCCCCTCTCTCTATCTCATTCCATGCATACCTGAACTAAGTCTAAGTAAGAAACTCAATGTGGCTTTCTTCTATGTCACGCATACTCCTTCCCATAAGGCTCACTATTCCTTATTAATTATCCTTTTTAAGTATCCTAATTTATACATAGACATTCCTTATTTACAAGTGTAAGTCATTTTATTTTATTACAACCTAACACAACACACACACTCACACTGTGTCTGCCTTTCATTCCCCCTGTGTTTCACACACACACACACACACACACACACACACACACACACACACACACACACACACCCTTCAACCACCTGGTACTCCACTGGAAGTAAATATACACCAGTTTCTTGTCTTTCAGTTCATCAAGCCTCCTTTTATTCATTACTTCTTCATTATCATCAGCTCCAGAAAGTCTCCTTCATTTCCATCATAATGACACTGGAACCAAATAGTAAACCCGCTCTGCTGATGGTGTTTTCATTGTGAGCTTGTTTCCAGTCAGACTTTGGATCATGGGTGATCTAACGGAAACAATCCATCAAGGACACATGGGGGATTTTAGTGTCCGTGTTCAAAACTGGGTGTATTTCTGTTCAATCCCTGGTGTCAGAGATACTAACGTTACTAAAGATATAGCGTGACTAAACCAATCTTTTCTTGTCTCCTGTTTGTTACCCACCTCCCCTTTCGTCTGTCACTACCCTCCATAGCAACAACCCTGCTCACCGCTACTATTTAGCCACCGACCCAGTAACAGGGCAGCTGTATGTGTCGGACACCAACTCTCGACGAATCTACCGACCCAAGATGCTAAGCGGCGCCCGTGACCTCATCAGTAAGCATGCACTTCATTTCCCCAGTAAAACACGTGTTGACATAAATGAAAGCAATCAGTTTTTTTCCAATTGTTAATTTCTACTATACCCATTTACGACAAGTAAAATGCTGGTAACATAGCAGGGAAAAAGAAAATGGAGAAGGGCTGTTGTAATAAAAACTTGGTGTGTGTGTGCGTGCGTGCGTGCGTGCGTGCGTGCGTGTGTGTGTGTGTGTGTGTGTGTGTTCAGGTAATGGAGAAGTAGTGGCTGGTACAGGTGAACAATGCCCTCCATTTGATGAAGCACGATGTGGAGATGGAAGAAAAGCTACAGAGGCACAACTACTGGGACCAAAAGGTACACAAAACACACACACAAAACACAAGAGATGAATTATTTTTCAAACTTGTCTCATAACTATTGTCGCTGAGGAAGATTCTCAAGACCTCGGGCACGAAAGTTTGACCTGTACTCTCATACCTTCTTCAAATCTTGGCCTGTATGTATCATACGTTTCTGAGTGAGAAGTTGGTCTCAACACACATATTTGGTTTTACATTTAGAAAAGGGAACATAGGAATTTCATCAGCTTTCTTATTCTTAGAAAGTCATCCTACTTGTACTGAAACGTTCAAAGTCCCCGGCACAGGGCGAAGGATACAAGCATGTGCTCAGTCTGGTGTATAGGATCTAGGAGCTGTTCAAAGATATTCATTGGATTAAACCTTTTATGACTGAATGCGGTGTAATAAGCCCTTCGGTAAGACCAGCCCCTTGATTGCAGACTGGCCAATCATAGCGCTGCATCGGCCAGCTCTGACCAGGTTCTAACAACTATCCCGTGCTCCAGAGACTCATGGAGGCGTTTTAGATTGTCTTCATGTTTGGAGCCAGTCATGATTAAACGATGTGTAACGGTGATGCGGAGAGGTTAAAGGAGATATACATTTTTAAAACTTTACATTTCTACATAAAAATCTCTGGAGCTAACATTTACTTGGCCCTTCTATGCTACGCTAGCTACTGAAGGTATACTGAATGTGTACACATGCTGCTTTGGATTTTTAGGGAATAAAAACCTACTCGGCTTTACAAGAATTACATTTATTTATATAGTGTCAAATCATAACAGACCTTATCTCAGGATACTCATGCTGAGCAGGACTATAATTTACAGAAACCCAACATTCCCTCATGAGCAAGCACTGGGGCTGGAAGAAGTAACGGGTAGAAACCTCAGGCGGAACCGGGCTCTGGGTGGGTGGCCATCTGCCATCTAAGACAGCTTTAACAATAATAGCACAACAGCTATTAATATAGATAGAAAATGACTAATAGGTGGTTCACTTTTACACTGTGAACTCTAGCTCTTTATCTTTATAACGTCTTTACACTGCTTTATCAGTTTGACATCCTGGATATGTCCTTCAAACACATATTGTAGACCCTTCTGTCTGTTTCTCTCTGAAATACATTTTATGTTTTCCCAAAAGATTAGATAATATTTCTTCTGGGAGTGCAATGTGGGCTTCATTGTGACGTAGCTCTAACAGCTTGACTGTGGGTGGGGCTTAGCGAAGGGCCAATTGCTCCATCCACCAAACAGTATCAACTCCACACATCCATTCACATAAATTCTTCCATCTCCTGCTTAATTGGCAACATGGGAATACCGCTACCACAGTGATGATATAGGTCCTTCACAACTGGGTCTGTGTTTATTGCACCTCAAAGCTCAACAGCATCAATGTGTCTGATAATAAATGTAGCTGAAGAAAGATGTTATGCAAATTGGAGGCTCCCCTAATGGTCACTAATGGTTGGCATAACATCATTGCTTCAAGTGTGGATGAGGACATTTTCTAAGCGAGTCAATATCACTACATAAAAACTTGTGTGTTGTAGCCATGATGACGTGTTTATTTGACACTTTTTAGGTTGTTACAGTAAGTTTTGTTCACATTTATTCGATAGGCCTCCTGACCTACATACAGCACTGCGTTTAACTCTGCTCCTGAAACCTAGAGATGGAATTCAATAGACACCTTGGTCATTTTCATTTGTTTTGTTAAACGTCTTTAACCTTTACATTGATTCTGATACTGATTAATACTGATTCTAAGGTGCTTGTTACTTTCTGTTCATGGGCCCCTTTGTGCGTCTTCATTCCCACAAAAGTAGTTTGCAAATGTTCAAACAACAGGCTATCCTTTGTGAATAGTTGAGGTCCTGATCTTTGTTGTGTACCTCGTCTACTCATTACCAGCCGCAACGGAGACGCTGGTATAGTTTCCCTGACTCCCCCACAGGAGAAGTACCTCAGTATCATTTTCAGGGAGTTGATGTATTGCTAATCAACTGGACAACTATATACCGGTACTAAAGTGTGTGTTTGTGTGTGTGTTCCCTACAGGCATCGCAGTTGACAGAAACGGTTTGATCTACTTTGTGGACGGGACTATGATCAGGAAAGTGGATCGTAATGGAATCATCTCCACAATGCTGGGCAGCAATGACCTGACCTCTGCACGACCTTTGACCTGCGACACCAGCATGCACATAAGACAGGTAACATTCAAGGAGTACCTAAGTATGCTTCTGTATGTGTGTATACATATGTCTATATATATACGTAATAGAATATCACACTTGCATTGGAACTATATGTTTCCAGTAAATTAGTTGCAGGTCTCTCAGGCTGAGATTCAATCCAGTTGATAGGTGGCCCTGCAATGATTAAGATCTGGTTACTGACTTTTCCTTAATTCATTTTATAAACTCATCCGACTAGAAAAAAAAAGAAGAGACAGAGAGTAAGATAGAGGAAGGGAAAGAACTTTGTTTTTGTTTTTACAGATATTTTTAGTGAGAATGTACAATCTTACATACATGGTATGGACTTCAGAATGGAAAAAAAACACCTACGTACAGACACACACACACATTAAGCCTTGTTTAAACTGTTTTACTTACAGTTTAATACTTGACCCTTGCCGTGTGTGTGTGTCTGTGTATGTCTGTGTGGGTGTGTGTGTGTGTGTGTATGGGTGTGTGTGTGGGTGTGTGTATGTGTGTGTGTCTGTGTGTGTTGTGGTCTTTGTTTTGTGGGCACAGGGCCATGATTGGGGGCATTTCTTGCAGAGTTGCAGCGATCTGAACTCTGACCGTGTGTTCTCCGCTGCAGACTTGAGCTCAGTTTGACTTCTGGCTGTTATCTAGTTGACCTGTTGTGTGGAACTGGCAGCCCACACATGTTCAAATACAGCTTTCTGTAGATTCATGTTGTTCTTTTTCAAGTTAAGCGTACAGTCACTTTAATATGTAGGTGAATGCAGCATTTAACAAAGGGGACATTTACTAGACCATATACTGACTGATATAAATAACAGCCCATGTTGTGGGTATATACATAGTTTATCAAAGACATTTAATAGAAACAACACGTTAGATTTATTTAGTTAGATTCATAGTTGTCATACTTTTTTTTATGTCATGTAAACCTTCTTCTAAGGGTGGATTTACTTTCACAGATGTCCTAACAATAAGTCCTCTGTAGTTTTAACAAGTCCAGTTGAACTGTCTATGAGCAACTTTCTTTGGAGGCAATTGCTCTCCTTGTTTTCTCTTTACTGAGGCAGCGACCTCGAGATCAGGAAGGTTTTGATTTTGTATACATCATTTTTAAACCATCTGTCATCATCAAACCAGGAAATACACTGAATATTATAATCAATAGGATCAGATTGCAAAATACAGTATAGTCTAATGGAAGTATCCAGTCAGAGTAGCATGTGAAATGAAACTCTCTGTCCTCTCCCCCTCGGTCGTCTCTACATCCAGGTTCGGTTAGAATGGCCCACAGATCTAGCCATCAATCCCATGGATAACTCCATCTACGTCCTGGACAACAACGTTGTGTTGCAGATCACTGAAAATAGACAGGTACCCACATTAATCACAGTCCATGTTTTACAATTGCCCTGTTACATGTGCCTTTTTCATGAAATATTAGTTTAATAAATCAACTTTTGCTAGAAGCTCGTAACAACTTTGCAAATGTATGTGTTCAGGTTCGTATCGTGGCAGGTCGTCCCATGCATTGCCAGGTACCTGGTATAGAATATACTATGGGAAAGAGAGCGGTCCAGACCATGCTAGAGGGAGCTACAGCCATCGCCTTGTCCTACAGCGGTGTCCTCTACATCGCAGAGACGGACGAGAAGAAAATCCACCGCATCCGACAGGTAATCTTCAGCAATATACAGTATACGGTACATTCATGGAAGTAAGTTCCTGATTATTAGATGAAAAATGTTTTTTCGAGGAAGCACAACTTTGAATATCTGTCCAGAATTAGTAACAGTAGTAACAAAGGTCCCAGGTCTGATTTGAAACCTAGATGCAGGTCCATTAGACAAATGAGGATGATGAACTGAGTGCTTTTATTGTGTCATTTTCTGTGAAAGAGCCCTTCTGTTGTAAAATGTCTATTTGTGGCTTTCACCTCACCAGGTGTCAACTGATGGAGAAATTACCCATCTAGCTGGAGAGCCATCTGACTGTGACTGCAAGGTACTGTACTGTACCACAGCTACTTCACATACAGATGAGCTGACATTGAAAAGCATCCTCCATGTCCTTCTTTTATTCTTCATTTCATATCTTAAGCTTGACTGGTTCATGATATAGAACAGTTCAGATCAGCAAAGAATGGTCTGGATTAAATGACATATAGAATATATGTCATTTAATTCTAAAACAATAGCACAGTGACTGCAGCTAGTGTCTGATCAGTTAGTAATATAACACAATAAAGAACATTTAATTCATGAGAATGTTTCTTGATGGTGCCCACCCCTCCTCTCCACCCTCCATAACATAAGCCAAGTTGAATTATTCATGTAATGTTGTTGTCTATGTCTCACTTCTTCTTTGTCTCTGTTTGCTACCCCCCACCCCCTCTTCCCCCCCCCCATACACACACACACACACACACACACTCCGACCTCCCTCTGTCTTGCAGAACGATGCCAACTGTGACTGCTATCAAACAGGAGATGGCTATGCTAAAGACGCAAGGCTTAATTGTCCTTCGTCTTTGGTGGTGTCTCCGGATGGGACGCTGTACATGGCTGATCTGGGTAACATCCGGATTCGAGCTATACGATGCAACCAGCCACCTACTGGTATGTTCATACAGTTAGTGTTCTTACAAACCAAAATGATGACTTTGAATCAATACCTGCCTCAAGTATCTCGATACTGTTACTGAAACGATAGCACGGCAAAAAACTAAAGACGACGAAGCAACATGGAACTTAAAATTATCATTTTTTTTAGAAATAAAAAAAAATAACATATTTTGACACTGCAAGGCAGTGGAGGGTGTGAAAAGAAGCCATAAACAGGAGTGGTGAAGGTCTTCTTTACCTCTCCACCTTCAAATGTCTCACTGCTACTTTGAACAGGTGGAATCCTCACACACAGAGAAGGAGTAGTACTGCAAGTTATTTTGTTGGGTTACCTTTGTGAAATGCTCTGCGTGAATTTAAGTAGCCCTCCTATAAGCAGTGATGCAGTGTATATATCTAGGGCTTTTATTGTGAAAGGTCAGAACAGAATAAGTGACTCTGTAATGGGCCGCTGCTACAATTGACATGTTGGGAGCAACAAATATGTTGCCGTCTTGTTTCAGACGCTGGAGCCTCCCTGTTATTATTGTTTCCCTTCATAAGTATAGGCATAATTCATAAACCTGGGCTACAGTACTACAATAATTCATATTTCTCTCTGAGAGTCTGCTTTGTAACCGAGCCGTGGAGCCGTCAGCAAGAGCACTTTTGCAGTGTAAATATGGTTCTTAATTAAAACACCATAGAGTATCGGTGCTTTTAATGGCAGGGTACTGCAATACTTTTCTAGTCTGGTATACTGTGTAACACACTTATGTTTTCCTCAATCAAAAATAAGATGAAAAAGCACATCTCGCAATAGTTGTTCATCACCCTTTCTGTTTCAATCGTCACATCATGGTACAGTTCATGTGTTATGAGGCATCTCCATTTATGTATGTACATTATTACATGGAATGTGGACCTCTGGACTCATGTTTGGGCCAGTAAGAATCCTGCACACTACAGAGTAATTGTGCCGTTGCAACATTGGTCTTTGGGTTTGAACAGTGGCTACACACTCAATGAAAGATCTGACGCTCTGATATTTCCCAACGTATATATATAGCTATAGATATAGATATATATCTATATCTATAGCTATATATATATAATATAATAAATGATACAGCAATTAAAAGTCTGTCCATCTGCTTGTCTGTGTGTCTTCAGGCTCTCTGGCTTCAGGTCCCAGCTCCTATGAAGTGGCCTCTCCAGCCTCCCAAGAGCTCTATGTGTTTGATGGGAATGGGACTCACCAGTTCACCATGTCTCTGGTCACTGGAGACTATAAATACAACTTCAGCTACAGGTTGGTTTGTGTGGAAATGTATACACAGTTGCTTTGATATATATATTTAATATGTATATGTATAAAATGTATTTAAAAATACATTTTGTTTCCGCACTCTCTTCCTTGTCTTCCTTCTTTTCAAACTTAATTTCCACCCTCCATTCCTTCACTCTCAGCAATGAGGAGGATGTAACCGCGGTGACAGACAGCAGCGGGAATACCCTCCGTATCCGTAGAGATACCAACAGGATGCCTGTACGTGTGGTCGCCCCTGACAACCAGGTGAGATGAGTCTTTTGCCATGCTGCAGAAGTTAACGTTATCAAAGTACTTGCATTCAGCCAGCAAATAAACCAGTTATTGTTTTTTATCATTATTTTGAATACAGTGTTGCTTCTCACTAAAGTTTCAAGAAAGACCCTAAAACACTATTTTGACAACAACACAGTTTTTATCCAAATAAAGCAAACTGTGATGTTTCCTGTCTGAGGTAAGAGGGGACTGGCACAATACCAACATGTAACCATGATCTGTGTGTGTGTGTGTGTGTGTGTGTGTGTGTGTGTGTGTGTGTGTGTGTGTGTGTGTGTGTGTGTGTGTGTATAGGTCATCTGGCTGACCATCGGGACTAACGGCGGTCTGAAGACTCTCACGGCTCAGGGTCAGGAACTGGTCTTGTTTAGTTACCATGGCAACAGTGGCTTGCTTGCCACCAAAAGCCTCCAAATAGGCTGGACTACCTTCTATGAGTGAGCAGCATTACTGTGTTTATATTTGGGTACATTTCTGAGCTGCTGTGTGATAACTGAAGGCTGGAATTCAAAAGGCAAAACCAAAAGAATTGAGTTGTATTAGATCTTAATGGTTTTATGGCATTGAGAAAACATTTGTGACAGAATAGCATCACCTCTTATGATCTACATCTCCTCAAATCAACTCAAAGTGGGCAACATCAATCTGAACTAATAGATTTATAACATACACTCCTTCATTTCTCCACTGTCTCTCCTAGTTTATGTCGAGACATAACCTTTAGTTGGACCAGTGGACAACGAACGATTAGTCTTCTGATAAGAGACATTAAATAATTGAAAACCTAGTCTCATGACTGAGTAGAAATTCTTTGACTTTGAAATTGACTTCCTCTAATTAGATTAATTGGAATTCAAGCTATTTCACCTGCTGGGTACGTTCAGTTTAAATCCCACCTCCTCTGAAACTGCTATTCTTTAGAACCAGATCTAGCACATTCAACTATGGCCACGTGTGTGTGTGTGTGTGTGTGTGTGTGTGTGTGTGTGTGTGTGTGTGTGTGTGTGTGTGTGTGTGTGTGTAATGTAGTCAAATTTTTTACAGGGTTCCATAAAGCACATTACAGTAATAGACAATGTCCCTTTATCCCTACCCCCCACCTCCACCTCCCTGCACTCTCACTGTCCTTATAGCTATGACAGCGAGGGTCGTTTGACTAATGTGACCTTCCCCACCGGCGTGGTGACCAATCTCCACGGCGACATGTCGTCAGGGGCTGTTGCTGTGGACATCGAGACGTCAGGGAGGGATGAGGATGTTTCCATCACAACCAACCTGTCATCAATAGACTCTTTCTACACACTGGTGCAGGGTAAGGTGTTTACACAAGTGTGTGA
The DNA here is from genome assembly GCA_016806645.1 of Ophiodon elongatus. NCBI lineage: Eukaryota > Metazoa > Chordata > Actinopteri > Perciformes > Hexagrammidae > Ophiodon > Ophiodon elongatus. Next base: position 646,029 of record JACSYO010001661.1, on the reverse strand, counting down.
GTGAGTGAGTGAGTGAGTGAGTGAGTGAGTGAGTGAGTGAGTGAGTGCATATTCACATTTCTATTACTATTACTGCTTCTATTATCATTAATCTTCTATTATATCCACTGCTGGTATTACTACTCTCAGTATTATTTCTGTCATATTGATTGGCTATGTTGTCATTTCATTATGTTGTTCATTCTGTTCACATGACATCTATTGCACTTGTGTCCCTCCTGTGTTGCTCTCTCTGAGGTTGCATCCTTATATTCCCTGTTATTGTCCAATGCCAGGGTCCCGGGACAGAGGCTGTTGTATGTGTACTGATTGTAAAGCACTCTGAGACAAATTTGTGATCTGTGATATTGGGCTATACAAATAGAATTGAATTGAGTTGAAAGGTATTTTTTAACCAACATAGTGAGGACATTTATGGACATTCTTCAGGACCAGACAATAAGATGGGATAAGAAATAGGTTTAGGTTATGGTAAGGTTTGGGGTTAGGCATTTAGTTGTGATGGTTAATGTTAAGGTGACGGTAAGGGGCTAGGGAATGCCTTATGTCAACGAGGCTCCTCACAAAGATCGAAGTACAGGTGTATGTGTTTGTGTGTGTGACAGAGTAAGTAAGAAAGTTTGCAAAAGAGGGTGTCCTGCAAATGCCTCCGAGATGGGAATCAGACTGTGTGGTATTGTCCCTGTAGAAACGAGAGCTGTGTGTTCTCTATTCAACATTTTTCAATAGCTTTTTATTTATTTTTTTCAATGGTGCCATTTCCATTGAAATCACTGACGAGTGGCTGTGTTTGAGAAATGAATCACTTTGGAAAAAGCCCAACATTAAAGTAGATGCAAGGTTTTACACATGGCACGCTCCACTAGGAAAGCAGAGCCAAGAGCTGACGGAGTAGTTGCTCAGTGCTGAGGCTGGTAAACGTTTTTGCTATTTTTTAAAACACTACATACTTGTAATGATTCATGGTTAAAAAACAGATGAATTTACTTCCATTATCTTTTATTAATTCAATATTAGTAACACATAGAAGAGATATGTCAACTGGAGGGTCACATTTCCAGCATTGCAAAGAGAACCAACAGGAAAATAAATAAAATTGGGCCCGTAGCAGCACCCTTATAGTAAGTCATGTAACATAACAAGCTGCTCTCATTCACTCATAAATAATATAGACTTCTCCTCAAACACATCCTCCTGTTATAGGCAATGAGCATTCAGCACTCATACAAAAATATCGCTTTCTGGAACGTGACGATACAAAAACTATTCATACAGTGATAAAGTGCACGGTTATGGTGACACATGATTCTGTGGCAACGGATGTCCACGTCTAGCATGTTATTAGCATCTTACACGCTTTCCTGAGTGACTCCTTGACTTGAGCTTTGGTTTGGTTGTAGAGTCTCGCTGTGTCCATAAAAACGTTGAGATGAATGTTGTGTCTCGGGACCAAAGTGTGGAACATAGCACGAGAACCTTGTTCTCAGTGACTAAGAAGGGACGCAAATAATTAAATAAAAAAAGTTGCCGTCTACTTGGTGATTCACTTCTGCCTCTGTGAGTTGGGCAGAAGAAGAAGTAAAATGCTTCCATACGTTAGCTGTTGAGTCAGGGGGTGCCGGTCAGATTAGATACATTTTGGCTGCTGAAGCTCAGCCGCCCTCACCAAAACTCTGCTAGTGTAGCCTAGCTTGGACGCATGCGTATTATGTCTGTTGCGTTCAGGGCCAGCGGTAAGAAACAGACAGCCCGGTGTCACAAAATTGTTACTGGCGATCATAACGTTGAGAATTCAGTTTTAAATTTCCGATTATTGAGTATTCTACATCGAGTCATAATCATCTAAGAATCTATTTTTTTTCCACCCCTACCAAACACTCCAAATCAGTAAAACTATATTTCTCTGACCAATGGCCATATTGTAAAATGTTTTATTCTCATTGCTTTCCACAATATTACCCTGTGGCTCCGGTGAATGCCCCATGGGACCACTGTATGTACTGAGCTACAGTTAACAGTATTGATAGAGTATGTTAATGTCGTTGTGGATGTCATCAGCAAGACCTGCCTTTGTTCTAATCCATAACCATTAACTACTTACTAACTGAAAGAAAGAAAGAAAATATAGCGGAAGCTTAATGCCCATCCTGCAGTTCCCCCTCAGGTAAACACTGTGAGCTCTGTCAGCACTCTTTCCGTATTTTTATATTTAAGCGCTGTTAGCACTGTACTTTTTTTCTAGTCTTCCGACCACTCAAAGCACTTTAATACTACTTGTCATCAGTCACCCATTCACACCCATTCATACGCTGATGGGCGGAGCTACCATGCAAGGTGCCACCTGCCCAGGGAAAAAGAAGTTTCATCATCCTTCATGTCAGATATTCGGCCTGAACGGCGAGGGAAAACAATAATTCTGCACTGATGCCCTTGTTAAATCTGAACTAATGAGCCAGTTGAAGCGAGGCCTCGAGTGGCCGGCAGTGATTTGTTTCAGAGCATGCTGCATGTGCCCCGAGTGAGAGGAAAAGAGAGTAGCGTCTCCCTCACGGCAGAGCTGTATTGATCCCAACGTAATAAGTTATTCAAAGCCATCGACAAGTGTAGCATTCCTCTCCATCAATTCATGTACATTATTTATCCTTTTGCCTCCTCGCTATCATCTAAACTGCGCAATGTGCAGGCGGTCCAGGTAATGTGAAATCATATTAGGTGTAGGGGCTGCCCAGATATGGTAAACAAGCTAATACAGCTGCTGTATTTTGTCATTTAGATGTTGTTGTTGATTGCTTTGTGAAAGCGGGCGACCATGCAGGACACGACAATGATGCTCTCCAGGGAAAATACAGTAAATGTTCACACCAATGCATTACCATGGGCTGGCTCTAATAAACTGTGTGTGCTGTCTGTCCCCATTAATAACATATTGTACAACGCCTCTCTTTTGTGCTAGAAAATTGATGTGGGTGGGTGGGAGTGAAAGATCAGATACACCGCACAATAAATAACAAAGCGGCCAGTCGCTATTTGCAGGAATCGGTTTTTGGATGGATTTGAAAGGTTAAACTATCTTTGAATTATTTGACCCCAAATAATTTAATTTAGTCAACCAATGCTGCGTGTTTTTTCCTCCATGTTAATGTAAAATAACATTTGGTAGCGTTCCAAATAGAAAAGGATCCCAGTGAATCTAAGGAGAAGACTTTTGTAATTGCTCTCAAATCAAGATGAAAACTATTTTCAAAGTAGTTAAAATAAAAAAGTTTTATTATAGTTCATTTAGAAGGTAAGAACATTTGAAAATAATTGCCAAAGATAATGTGTAACAAAAGAACACACTGCACACTTATTGCTGTGTCAAATTGGTAAATAACTGTGGCATCATGTGTCGATGTTTTCTTTTCCTTTTTGATTTTCATTTTACAATCATTCAGACAGGAATCGTTTGCCTGATGAATGAAGGATCAGAAGGAGGGAGGGAGAAGAACAAATGTCTCTCGGCGAGAGAGCCTGGACCTCTCTCTTACTCACACATACTTACACACAGCCATTAGTCCTGCGAGAGGTCAAGGGGAACCTAATTAAAAGAGGCTGGCGGATGTTAACACCTGCTCTGTGCTCCGTTAGCAGGTTCAAACACTGCCCACGGAAATGAATTGTACTGTGTCCTCTCTTTACATTCGGCCCTTTACCCCCCCGCCCCATGCATTTTCTTGCTCTCCTCTCTTTGTCTTTCATTTTCTCTCCTTCTTCTCAGTTCAGTTTAGCATCGATAGTGTTTTTGAAGAGATCCCTTGAAATCTGCCACATGGAAAACAAACATAAAATCAATGTTAGGTATTGTAATGGATCATTCATGATAATCGTCTCCCCGTCTCTCTGTCTCACAGACCAGCTTCGTAACAGCTACCAGGTGGGTAATGACCATTCGCTGCGGGTCATCTATGCCAATGGGATGGACACACACTACCAGACGGAGCCCCATATACTGGCAGGTATGCAGTTTTGAGCACATTACCCTGAATGTCTGATGGTGAGTGGTGCAGGGGTGACGTATTTGTGTAGGACACCCCAGAACTTAGCATCACACTGGTTCCGTCCACAAAAAAACGATTTGATTTTTCCACTGGATTTTAGATTATTGCATAAAATAAGCTCTGTAGCAAACAAACGTTTAGGCTTTTGTTCAGCAAGATAATCTTCACAAAGGACACCACTTGAAGCGTGAATACAATATACCCCATGTACCAAGGCTGAGTCCTTGCTGCATCTGTTAAATGACTTTATCCTTTTTTGTGTTTGTGTTTTTGTGTGGCATGCGCTGTCACAGGCCTTTTTTCCAACACAACTGTCTGCTCATGTGATGGGCCTGTTTGTGAAAAGGATCATCTGTATCATAAAATATCATATTTTAATTCATTTGATCTTTCAAGCCGTACCAGTGTTTTCATATTTTAGTGCGTCTCCAGCAAATCTTCTGTATTTAACTGTGTTGCTGACCATTTTCCTCAGCAGCACAGCAGTTTAAAAGACTCAAATACATCATCTTCTTTTGACTTTCTAAATAGCCACTCTGTGTATTACAGCTTAATAATAATAATAATCAGTTTGAAATGTGCTACACGTACTGTAGGTGATCCGTCATAATAAATATGCCTGCTTTTCTTCATGTCATTGTTCATCATTGCATGGTGATGTAGTACAGACATTTCAGACTTACAAGCCTGCATTAACAGCTGACCTGCCGAACTGCAGCAATATAACTTAATACAACACACCAATAAATACAGAAGTGATGCTCACTGTGATTAATGACCAACTCAAGTGTCAAGTCTCTGCAGGCTGATTTTCATTTGATGGTCTAAAACACTGCAGCAGACTTTGGAACATGGTTAGTAGCAATTAAATTGTATCGATATGATATGTGATTCACATTCAATGGGCTACATTAGAAGATTCAAACCACACACAAAGCCCATCTTGAGGTAAAATCATTAAAAGTCTGGAGGGGGGAACATTAAACCTTCCAGAGAGGCTAATGGCTTCTGTAAATGATCAAAATCCATACTGGCATGTACTGCGTTGCAGAGTGTATTGTCTGAGCGAGTTTGAGCATTATGTTTTACTTAATAAAGAAAGTTGCTCAGAATTATTTCAGTACTTCTGGGATTAGGGTGATCTTCCATGCATTATAAAAAGGTATACAGCGCCACATAGTGCACAAGGTACCCAGGATATTGCAATGAAGTTTGGAACAATCTGGAACGAGCAATTGTTTCATTAATTTACAGGGAGTGATTTACTCCAACATTTACACACACAGCACATATTGATTCACTGCTTTTTTTGCATATTCAGTTTAAGATTTGTTTTCCCCTATCAGCAGTGGGCAAAGGCATGATGTTTTCAGGTTTTCAGTCTGTCTGTCCCCACGTTTCATTCTCATGACACAATATCTCAGGAACGCCTTGGGGAATCTCTTCAAATTTGGCACAAACGTCCACCTGGATAGATTTATTAGAATGTGATGGTCATATTATGACAATTTCATACAAATGTCTAATAGGATAATATGATGTAGCGAGGCAGTAACTGTGGTTTCACCATAAGATGTTGGTATTCATGTCTTTTTCATATCCATTCTGAGGTGCTGCTAACCCAACTGTAGCCCGACGCAACATGACACTGCCGGGAGAGAATGGGCAGAACCTGGTGGAGTGGAGGTTCAGGAAGGAACAGACACGCGGAAAAGTCATCGTCTTTGGGAGGAAGCTTAGGGTGAGTGCTCTCCAGCTGGGACTGACTAGTGACCTACAAACATGGGCATCTTTTCTGAACTGAAAGAGAAAATAGGGTCCATGTGGTCCAATGGACAGGGGCCAGTTTATTAATCATGTAGTTACTGTATAAATATTGGAGTATCACAGGGATATCATATGCTGAATAGAGCAGCACCTTAACACCTGCAGACATTAGAGTTTCACATTCACCTGCTGTGAACTGTTGGGGGGAGGAACCCACACAGACGGAAGGAGAACATACAGGTGCACTCACACAGAGTGGCCCCAGCTGGACACTTGATGTAAGTCCAGCACCTTCTTGCTGAAAGGCAACAATGCTCACAGATCAGTCGTATGATTTTGTCCCCCTCTGCGAGCAGCTTGATGTGGGTTACAGAGGGGGTTTCTGTTTCTTCCATTATGGCGATGTGTCTGTTGTTCTTACAAGCTATTAGGAGAGAAGGAAGGGACAGTGATTTGTCTGCAGTGCTTGAATATTACATGAAGTGCTCTCTAACTAGCCCGGCCTAATAGGAGAAAACTCTGCAGTCATGTGGCCTCTGGAGAGTTGGATCCACACAATGGTGCCATGCTCAGCATGGTCCAATAAACCCTAATGAATGCAGCAGCATGTGTGGTCCACTAGTGGTAATGGGGAGTGTTGTATTGTGAGCTGGCAATAATGAGTTGCAGGTAGGTGTGTTTCAGTAAACGGGAGTGCAAAGGTGAGCATAAATACAGTATGTACACTGTATATGCCAGCCACACATTAGTGATTGGTGTGTGTGAGAATTTGTCTTCACTAACACCATGGCAGTCCAGCTGTCCCGCAGCAGCAACCAGATGACAATGTAAGGCGTTAATGATGATGGGGTGATCGTGAACAGCAGGGAACCCGAGACCAGCTTTTCTGCTAAATGCTAATATTCATACTGTTTTTATGTGCTGCGCTAATCCGACTGAGGGATGTCAATTGAGTGTGTGAGGTAACGTGAAACTGCATGTTTTAGCAGCTTGTTGGATGAAATAATGAAAACAGCTGCTGTCAGACACAGAATGTCAACGCTGGTAAGTTTTACGAGATGAATTGAATGAATGTAGGACAGTTGGTGATGGGATTGTTAGTCCCGAGATGTATTTGTTCATCGTGTATTTATGATATACTGTATTTGACTTCCACTGTCATTTTTGTCGATAATGTATGGCTGATAGACACTTCATGGATTCAATCAAACCATGATACAAAATCAACGGATAGTTCACATACAGGCTGCGAGGACCCAGTACCAGTGAGAAAACCCTGAATGTTGGTTGATGACCACACCTGTAGTTGTACAACGTATCCTCATACAACGGTTCGTAGAAGGAAGAAGTTACTCCCCTGTGCGTTTTCCTACGAAAGTCCAGCAACACGTTTCAATTTTCACTCATTACATGCATACAGTCTTTTCAAAATGAACTTCCATCTTCACAGGAATCACCGTAGTTAGGTTGAGGGAACAACACTACTATGTTAGGTTTAGGAGAATATCGTGAAATACTTAGTTAGGTTGAGGGAACAACACTACTTTGCTAGGTTTAGGAAGTGATCGTTGCTTGGGTTAAAATAACTAAGGACATGGCATTACTTTAGTACAGCAGATACGTGACAAATAAATCTATGTTGACTTCTCGTTTCACAAAATGATTTCCTAGCTGAGAGACTTCTTTTAAATTGCTGCACATTCATTTCCAAAGGTATAGCTATGAACGCTGTTTGAAAACAGCCTGAGTGGTACAGGACATAGACCCCAGACTTCTTCCTCTCTATACTAGGTATTAAGGTAAATGTACTTGCTGTCCAGGTTGAGTGACTGAAGGGAAGACGGGACCATCTGAGAGTCCTGTTTGGCGCTCAGTTGAAATAAAAGTCACAGAGTGCTCCGATCCATTATGAACGTGACAGGCCATGCCAATCGGCAAAATGATTTGTTTAATCTGATACGGTGTGTCTCACACTCAGCACGGCTGTTGGCTGTTATCCCATCTTGTTTCTCATCCAGCTGGCCACTAGCCACCGTCCCAATATCCTTCTTCTTTCTCTGCCCCCCTTTATTCACCTCGCTGCATTCAACTGGTGCTAATTCACGAATGAGAGAGTGGCCGAATGAAAAGATGAGAAAAATGACTTGAACGTTGTCCAGCAAGACTCTATCTTTAATGAAACAGGCCTGTAAAACAATTCATTCTTAGTATTTCCCCTTGCTTCAAGGATCCATAAGGTGAGTTCAGCTCCGAACCTGGGTTATCTGTCTTCGTAAATTGGTGTTTGAACAAACAGCAAGTCATTTAGAAAGCGATAAAGAGCGTCTAGCAGGAGCCGTGGTGCGACAGTGTTTTATGGGTCTTGGATCAGAAGTTTGTTTGAATTCACTGCCTGAGGCGCATATGTTAAGTGAGCAGCAAGTTATTAACAAGAATTAAACACCAGGGCTTATTTCTTGTTTGCCTGTTGTCAGTTAGTCTTGTCAGTTTACTTGAATATTTTCAAGTCAATGTTTTTGTCTACGATGACCCATGGACCCTGACTTGTTCTCACGCTGGATTTGCAATGTGACAGCTTGTCATATGCATGAAAGTTTGTATTTCTTTTGGTGACTAATTCTTCACCCTACAGACCCTTTTACAACCGACGTCATGATTACCCCACGGGGTTAGCTGGAGGCAAAGCAAAGCAAAGACTGGAGGCAAACACACAGTGTGAAGGCGGAGTACGGCTAAAGTTACACATCAAAATGTCATGTTGTTGTGTTGTTGGGTGTCAGAGTCGTTATGGCATACATGAGGGATGATAAACTGATCCTAGGCTCCTCCTGGCGAAGTAGTCTGCCAGCGGCGTAGCGGTCGGCTAATAGTGTCCCATTGGTTTATGTTACCTTTCTCAAGTAACACTCGTGGGCCCGGAGAATCAGTGACTGTACATATGGAGAAACTCAGTCTTGAAACTCGTATTCTCTTCAGCCATTAAAAAGAAAAAAGAAAAGCAAACAAAACTTGCTAGCCAATGGTAGCTAATGTGTTTGGAGAATTATTATTCCTCCTCCACAGCAAAGTGGTCTATAGCATTGTTGTTGTTACATTATTATATCTTATCTTTGGGGCTAAAAAAACTGAAAAACAGATTTCTTTGTCCGTGCAGATAGTGATGGAATATGCTGGTTGATTCCTTTAGTATTTGGTCACATCTTAACCTTTACTCCAGCACTAATTTCCACAAATATCTAAAGTGAATGGGTAAATCTTCATGAAGTCAGTATGTTCATGCTGCCCAAAGGCTCTCTCCATTTTGCACACTCCATGAGCTTTCATCGAGCAACACACAACAACATCTCGTCACATAACAGGCAGATTGCTAAGGTTTGCACAGTATATTCATGCTCCCAGGAAGATAAACACGACTGCCACCTTCAGGCCAATCTATTTTAATCCTGCGTTGTTTGATCTATTCCCTTTTGTATTGTGGGTGAAATCAACATTATTGGCACCTTTAAATAGTTTTAGGCTTTTAGTCATGTTCAGACCATGAAGGGAGCATAGCAGGGGTTCAGCATAGCTGCATGTAATATAATTAGTTTCAGATACTAAGCATTTCATGTTTCAGCTGATCAGAGCTCTCTATGATTCAGTGGTTATTTGTTTGTGTCCACCCCTCAGGTTAACGGTAGGAACCTGCTGTCTGTGGACTACGACCGTTCACTGCGAACAGAGAAAATTTATGATGACCACAGGAAGTTCCTGCTGAAGATCATCTATGACACCCAAGGCCATCCGACACTTTGGGTTCCCAGCAGCAAGCTACTGACAGTTAACCTGACCTACTCCAGGTAAGTGCTTCTATTTTGGGGTATTTAGTAGTTTCTTCACTCAAATACAGAAAGCCTAGATGTAAAGGGTAAAGGCTAGATAAGCCAGTGCCACTGGGCTCTGAAGAAAAGTCCATAAGACCTCAGTTAAAAAGGGAGCGCTTCAGTATTCACTGTATCTATGACTTTGACCTCTAACAGCACTTGTTTGTACACATTACGTACACTTGGAAACCAACCTTGTTGACCATACCCTGACTTAATTAAGGGAAGAAAGGTTTTGCCCAGCACCACATTGTCACCAATCAACAAAGAAAAAAGAAGTTCCTTCATATGCAGTAGATTCTGTTGAGGTGTTGTTGAGGTGTTCTCCTTCTACACCAACAGAGAAAAAAAGCTTTGTGTTTTCACAGATATATCACTGCCCACTTTATTAGGTACCCCTGTATAGTCTAAGTCAATCCAGTACTACAGCTCTGCCATTAATTCTACTCTTCCAAAGCTTATACATTTTCAGTTTTTGTTGACACTGTTATAATGGTGATAATTAAACTTGATGTTTATTATTGAGGTCATCATGTGTGTGTCTATGTGTGCTTGTTCAATTGTATGGAAAGGTGTTTCTAAAGGTTTGTCCACCCTGAGGGGGCAAGTTATAAGAAACATACGGACTGACAAAGTTTCTTTGGTTTAGAAAAAGTGAATGGTGATAGTGACACCTTGTGTTCACAATAGGATTTGCATTTTAATATAGCTATAGACTGAAAAGGGCAAGAGAGAGGGGATGACATGCAGCTAACTGTTCTATCTATCCAATAAAGGCCCTTATATGGAACATGTGAGTTTAAAACAGCCTCTAAGACTGCCTCAACATTTTAAAAGGAACTACGGCATTAATCCACTAACATAGTAAATTCATCATTTTAGGGACACTTTAAATTTAACCTGGAAACACATGGCTTGTATATGATACATTCTGGTATGGACCAGATTTTAGCTTCTACAGAGACTTATGTGTGTGTGTGTGTGTGTGTGTGTGTGTGTGTGTGTGTGTGTGTGTGTGTGTGTGTGTGTGTGTGTGTGTCCAGTACGGGGCAGGTCACAGGCCTCCAGAGGGGTCCAACCACAGAGAGGTGGGAGTACGACAGTCAGGGAAGAATCATTTCCCGACTCTTTGCTGACGGAAAGACATGGAGCTACACCTACTTGGACAAGGTACAGAGTGACACACTGAAAGCCATATACACACATGTACACACATCACTAACTACAGTATAAACAATGTACAACTGAAAACATTTGGTTTGACAGACTTTTACTTCTTTTACTTTGGCTTTAATTATGAACAGATGTGTGAATGTATCATCATCACAGTGTGAATATCAATTTTTATTTAATGAAGGATGAGACAAGAAAGTGTTATTACAGAATACTCAATGAGAATCAAATAGCACACACACATGCTCACATACACACCATGAGGAACTGTGATAGATGCTGCACAGCTAGAGACACGAAAAAAGAGAAGAATGACATGCCAGAGTACTCTCTCTCTCTCTCTCTCTCTCTCTCACACACACACACACACAGTTCTGTTTTTTTCCACATTCAAAGGACGGTTACTGGGTTACAATGAATTCTGGTCAAACAAAATAAGCAACAGTAATTGAGTCTTTCCCCCTGTGTAGAATGTACTGTCACAAAGTTAGTGAGGAAAACCACAAGCAGCTGTACCTCCACTGTACCTCCAAACAGACTGCTCAGCTCCCCTGAGAAAGGAGAGGGGAGGAGAACTGGCTTGTAATAGTTAAAGACGAACAAATCACAGTCGTAAGATATGTGTGTCGCTTCCCTACTAAGAGTACTGTGGACAGGTCCGGCCGTGGTCACACTTGTCTTTTAAATTTCACAATTGTCATCTGATCATGACAGGACGTATGAACTGTCAAGTCTGTACGCACTGAGACCAGATCTTGCTAACTTTAGGATCCGATCAGCCAGACCACATGCCGAGGTGGCCTGGCTCGCACTAAGTTCTGATCTCAACATGACGGCTCAATCTCGACAATTTATCAAAGTGGGTCTCCATCATCTTCCTCCCACAAGGGAGTTCCTCTCCTCTCAGGAGCGAGAGCTGAAGGAAGAGAGGACGACAACTGGAGCTCATCTGAGACCTGCTGTCTGAGTCCTGTGAAATTATTACTGAACTCAACATTCCCTGATTTTGTGTCTTCAAAATAAAAGGTTTTAAGTAAGAAAATGTAGCGTTGTTGCTCGTAGCAGATTTAATAAATAATAATTAATTAATATCAAGATATGTAACGATAATAACTAATCAAATTCATAAACCCATAAATTAGTACAAAAGAATGATGACACTCCGCTTACACTATAAGCCAGCATTAGTTTAACGAACATCATTTTACAGTAGATTCAATTTTGGACACCACCCAATTTTGGAAAATAGGGAAAACTTCAAAATGTAATAATAATCAATTAAATCTTAATCTCATGGTTGCTACGGAGTTCTTCTCAAGACATAAAGGGAACTATTATTTTATATACACACAAATCAAGTTATTTTATAAATGAAATATTTATTTGACTAACTATATAATTAAACTAATTAAAATAAATGAGTAAACAATAAAATAAACAAAATGAAGGGGATGAATAAAGAATATAATGAACTAAAACTAAATGAAAAGGATTGCATGTGACCAGGTAGAATCAGTGACTCACATCATTAGTTGTCGTTGGCCGTTTAAACCTTAAATTTGGCTCCAAACATTTCAGCAGCTGAGACTTTGAGAAGCACCAGGGGAGATCATGAATCACCTTTATATTAGTTTAAATTTAGTTTAGATCACTAGGTCTAAGATATTTCTATCGAAGATTATTTTATTATGTGACTTAAATGTATTTGGCCTCGGAACATCAAACTAATTTACACCTGTGAATGGTATAGTTTCACCTGACGGCTCTGAAGGAACGATGGGAGGCTGAGCTGCATGCAGTGTTCCTCTGTGGAACTCTGCAACTTGAAAGTTGTTGATAGTTTGTTGAATCGAATGTCTTCACTCTCTGGCTCAGTGGCAGTTGATTTGTCTTTCTCTGATAACTTCGAAACCTGGTCGTCTTATTTATAGGTACGGCTGGAACCGTTCTTCCTCATCTTCATGTCTTTCAGCAGCTGTATCACCCCCCTTCGTAGCAGCAGGGGTCATTATGGCACCTTTAGCAGTTTAAAAAGTCTTTAATCTCAGAGTTATTTCTTTTAGTCTCTTGCTCTCAATAGTTGTTGTAATAAATCTTCAGCATGTTGGCGCATCTCAGGTCGAAGCTGCATGGCACATTATTTTACAGGTCAGGAACCCAAGGCCCGAGACGAGGCGGAACCGGCAGAGCCACAAGGGAGACATCTGGCGTGCAGGACTTTATAGCTATTTGGCATGGACTCTTTTCACTACGTTTAGATACCAAGGGAATTTACAGGTTAAGGACACAGATTAAAAATCAAGTCACTAAGCTCTCAGTGTACTTTCAAATCGGTAAGCAGTATCATTTATAACAGTGACTTTGAATGGTAATGAATGGATGACTGACTTGGTTTCTTATGGAGAAGAGAGGAGCTGAGGAGGACAGAGCAATAAGAAGTCTCTGAAAAAGTGATGCACTCAAATTGTCAGTCAAAGAGAAGAGGAGACATGTGAGGAAAGGAGAGATGACTGAAGGAAAACAGACGATAAAAATAAAACAGGCCACGTTGTGTCTTAAGGAAGACAAGAGAGAGGAGTTAAAAACGATATGGTAGGAGGAGGAGGAGACACGAGGGATAAATCACACCCTTTTTGTGTTTGTGTGCTCAGGAAGACAGAGGGGCAGACAGGCAGAGCCTACACTAAACAGCAATGGGTCTTGTTTGTGCAAGGTGAGAGAAAGGAATAATAGAGAGAGGAGGACGAAGAGAGACAGGAATATTTCAGGGAGTCTGCAAAGACAGCGTTACTACTGTGGAAACAAGATCCAAGGGATGGTGGGAGCTCAGTCAAAGCATGTTACAGAGAGGGAGAGACTGAAACTGGGAGATAAATAACATCTATTGTGGATGAAGAGAGACATGAATGATAGTAAGGAAACAGGAGTGATATAGTTTGAGAGACATAAGGAGAGATAAATAAATGAATAACAGGGTCAGAAGAAAAAAGAGTCAGCAGGTGTATAGCGTCGTTGTCTTAATGCATTTCACAAAAGATACAAAAACTAAATTCAAATTATATGTAGAAAAAGTGAATTAATATGACAGAATTGGATTTTTTTATAATAGACATTTGATGATATACATATATGTTCTTCTAGTAAAAATAAAAAAGTCCATATTGTTGAGTTGTGTGTTAAGGCCTTTACACACCGGGAGCGTGACAGCTATACCACACGAAAATGCAATCGAGCCATATTCTATTACTCCAGGTGTCACTCCGTGCACACGCTCGTCTTCTCTTGCACTTGTTTTTCATTCACTTCCTCCAGCTGTCACTTTCTCTCCTTGCTGGAATACTTACTGTGTGTCAAAAAGCAGAATTCATCATGCACACAGTGACACACATTCAACATCATAACTGCATCCATATGGAAGCAACATGCTATCATTCCTGACAAACACCATGAGTGTTATTTCATGACAACTGCGGAGATATCACCTCTGCATTGTCTGATTTATTTGTTAACATGTGACAATCATTGTTAATGATGTAAGATGTCCTTCTTCAAATACAACCAATAACTTGACTCATTTAATTTTTTTTACTTTTGCTACTATTACCATCTTTGTAGATCAATGCAGAGGAGTGCCTATGGTTTGCATGTTCCACATTCTGTCCCAGGTGTGTCCTGCAGTGTGGGACTCACACTGGTCTGGTTTGGTCTAGACTTAGTTGGTCTCAACCCCCGGAGGCCGTGGCTACACTAATGTGACTTTTGTGATAAGATGCGGCAGATTGATACTCAGCTGTGTCTGACTTCAGTGTGACCCGCCTGATCGGATAGTGATCAGATATATTTCGTAGTTGAAGGAGCGACTGTAAAGTGGTTGATAAACACATTTCATTTTTCACAATAAAAGTCCCCCATTATTTTTGCTGCTTACTTTTCCTCCCTGCAGTATTTGAGGTTTTATTGATGAATAGACGCTTACAAAGCTCCAGTGATACGGTGATGAATGGACATTTGTATAGCGCCTTTTCTAGTCCTACGACCGCTCACGACGCTTTACAAAACATGTCATCATTCGCCCATTCACACATATGTTCATACACTGATGGTAGGGGCTTTCATACAAAGACACTTCGATGGACTGGAGGAGGCAGGATGAACCGCCAATCTCCTGATTGGAAGACAATCTACGTCTGAGCCACAGCAGCATCCACAACACATGTCCCTATAAATTCCTCACAATAAAAGTCCCGTTTTGTTACTTAAAACCTTTTATTTTGAAGACGCAAAATCAGGGAATGTTGAGTTCAGTAATAATTTCACAGGACTCAGACAGCAGGTCTCAGATGAGCTCCAGTTGTCGTCCTCTCTTCCTTCAGCTCTCGCTCATGAGAGGAGAGGAGCTCCCTTGTGGGAGGAAGATGATGGAGACCCACTTTGATAAATTGTCAAGATTGAGCCGTCATGTTGATCACTGAGATCAGAACTTAGTGCGAGCCAGGCCACCTCGGCATGTGGTCTGGCTGATACGTACGTATTTTCACTTCTTTTTTCACTAATGATGTTCAATACATCCATATACAGCAGTAACATACACAATGCCAAACTAAAGTAATGTTTTTTGCTCTGAAATCCCCCTAAAAATCATATTTTTGTTCTCAAAAGCAGAGATTTGCAATTTCCAGAGTCTGAGAATTTGCATGTGAACATCTCGCAGAGATGAATGGGACCTCATTCGAACCGTATCAGCCTATAGAATGCAGGCAAACCGGCCGAAATGAGATTGACAGCATTGTTAGCTAATAAAAGTCAGTCAGGCCAAGTTTATGCTAATTTCATTGCTGCCATTGGCAAGAGTTCTACCATCCCCCACGGGGGAAATCTGGGTATACAAAGCCCCGGAACCATTTGTTTTAAAGCAGAGTGTTTCGTACGGGCCTTTTTCAGTGTAACACGACCGGGATCATAACAGGAAACGAAGCTACGCTCAGTAAGTGTACACTTTTTTCATATTTAGCTTGTTTCATATTCGTCTGAGGCTGGTGTTAGTTGGCTCACAGATCGCTGAGGCTGTGGTCTATAGAGATTTGAGCGGTATGTGCAGAATCCTTGGGTTATTTGCTTCCGTTTGCGTGTTCACAAGCCTATGTAGCATAAAGCTAACTCGCAGTAGGTCAACATATGGCGAGCGAGTCCAGTTGCTGGCGAGATAAGAACATGAATATTTGGTTATGCATTTGGTTGGTCTTATTTAGTTGTGTTTGGAGCATGTAAAAATGGCTGGCTTGATCTTGTAGCCCGGGCTTTGCTTGTTAATCTGATATACAACATCATTATATTCGTTCTTGATTAGTGTTTTCTCTCCCAGGGGTACCCCTAAATTTCAAATCAGGGAACCCGAAGCCCCCAGCTCAGGGGGCTCACGGGGAGAAGGGGTTTAATACGTCCTGTCATGATCAGATGACAAAAGTCACATAGAAAAAAAAGTGTAACCACGGCCAAAGTCTTGGTCTTGTCTCGGTCTCGATACTCTCCAGCCTTGGACATGACTTGGTCTACTCTACAAGAATGATGCTCGGCCTCAAGCTGCTTTCTGGCAACACAAACCAAATGCCATGGTGTATAAAAGACATAAAAACTAATGCACAATAATTCATCAAATCAGATCAGTTTAATTCCATGAAAGATGGCAAAGCAAATGTGTAAACAATGCTTAAAAGCACACTGTCACTTCCTCAGGAGTCAGTTTAGCAGGTTAAGGGCTTGTTCAGTTAGAGGTCAAAGTGATCTTCACCTCCTGCCTGAGGCAAGGAGCACGCACCCAGGAGATGAAACCAGTTATGTTCCAGACAAAGAAGAGTTGCTGCTGTCTCTTCTTATAGATTAGATCTGCATTCTCCTCACATTTCAGATTATCATCCACTACTAATGACAGTGCAGGAGGGTCCGAGAGGATTCCTGAAAGTGATGGCTTTGTCTTTGTTTAACTGAGGGAAATTGGTGTCACATTGTTCTACAAAAAGTTGAGTTTTCCTCATCCTGTAGAAGAGCTATGCGTGTTCAGCCCCAGGCCCCAATGCCAGTGCAGTGTGGAAAACACCCATGGGACAGATGAGGTAGCAGGACATCCAAGTTGAGGAAAAATGTTCTAGAGCAAACATGTGTCATGTTTTACTGTGCCCTGCCATGTCTGCTTATTATAGGAATATGTTGGGCTTTGTTTGCTGGAGGTTAGTTGACCATAGCCTATTCACTCACTGCTTTTTTTTTTTTTTAAATCGTTTCATAACTGTCCTTTGCTTTCTTTTTGCTGTTGTGGTTCAGTTCCACAAACTGCACGAAAGCACAATCACCCAAATACAAATGATTATTTTCAGAATAACTAATACGTAGAAAGCTAAACTACCAAGTACAGTATTTCTCAACACGTGTCAATTTTCTTCTTTTTTTTAAAAGACACATTTGCAAAAGTGTTGATGACCTCGTAACAGCCAGCAGCTAATCCAGTCAGACACACCAACTTCAAGGATTGGACCATTTAAATAAATTGATTATATAATGACATTTGGTGGAAAGGCTCTGCTTTTTGAAGGGAATC
This sequence comes from Ophiodon elongatus, assembly GCA_016806645.1. NCBI lineage: Eukaryota > Metazoa > Chordata > Actinopteri > Perciformes > Hexagrammidae > Ophiodon > Ophiodon elongatus. The sequence goes on along the minus strand of JACSYO010001661.1, from coordinate 628,597 downwards.
CAAGCAGCTATCCTCTTTAATAAACCAACTGTATTGTCAGAGAAGAATGCCAATATTGGATGATTTTGCTAAACCCCAGAGTATGCCATATATATGGTATATAGTTATTATTAAGGGCACACTACCTCTTGCATTGGCATTAACCATTGTTGAACATAATTCTGAGATACTGGGCTGAAGAAAGACATACATGAACATTAAATTGTATATTGACCGTATTGAAAATCGACAGTGCCAGAAATTGAAGGAGGGGGGCGTAGGAGTGGTGGGGGCATTGTGGCAGCAGTCTTAGCAAGAGTGAATCAACAGATTACTCCACCAGACTACTTCATTTTCCACCTCATTTTATTAATGCTTGAATTATGATTGGATGTTTCCATTCAGCTGGTAGCCAAGCAGCTGGTGAATGAGCCGGTGATGGCATGAATGGATGGCGTAGCTGAAGTCAGTGTTCATTCAGAGCTCTGCCCAATCTAATGCAATGCTCCATTTCAGATGGCCAAAGAGAGTGACTGGATATATCCACATATGCCTCATTTTCTACTGTTAGCTGTTACAGTGGTAATGTCCCCAGAAGACTGCAAATAAAGCACTACTTAAAATGTAAGGCGAGCTGTCTCACTCCCATGCAGGTGGGATTTTGCATAAGTTCCAGTGGGACACAACCCCACCAGATGGCACAGCAATATCAAGATATTCATCTAATACAAGCTGATTGAAAGATGCAACTGATTCCCTCATTTATGTAGAATATGGATTAATGTGGATGTGCTCAGTGTCATTACATGTAGCTTAAGGTTCATGACAGAAACACCACTTATATTTTGTGTGTGAGGAGCTTCATGTTTAATACAAACTTCTGTAGTTAGATATAGATGTTTGCCTCTCACCATAGTGCTTCCCCGGTATGATGGAGGCTCCTCTCTGCCCCGACCAGTCAATATGTATATAATTAGTTTTTTTATTTATTCATTCATGGATTTTTATATAGGATGTTCCACAACGTTGTGTAAATGCACCTCACCTGTGTATTTAATTGCCATTACCGATAGAGTGGTTATGCTGAAGATGGCTTCTAGCTGAAACACATTCATTTATTTGCCCCCAGTAAAGTAAAAAGAAAGGCTGTTTATCTGTGAGTGCCGACGCTTTGTTTCTTCTGTCCTTGCCACGCCTAGCATCTGATACTGTTAGAGATTTGGAGCCATGCTCACTGCCACTTTCCAGTAAATGAAGTGTCTCATTGTGTTTGTTCTCATGTCTTTTAATGCTCTGATGGCATGTTTGTTCTGTCCTCTCTCTAACAGTCCATGGTCTTGCTGCTGCACAGCCAGCACCAGTACATCTTTGACTATGACTCGGGGGACCGACTGTCAGCGGTCACCATGCCCAGCGTGGCTCGACACACCATGCAGACTATCAGATCCATAGGATACTACAGGAACATCTACAACCCCCCAGAGAGCAACGCCTCCGTCACTGTGGACTACTCTGAAGATGGACAGGTGTGTGTGTGTGTGTGTGTGTGTGTGTGTGTGTGTGTGTGTGTGTGTGTGTGTGTGTGTGTGATAAAAATGCAATTCATTACTTAGGATAGTATTCTGTTTCCTTCTTCTTTACAGCTTCCACACACTTGAGTTATAAGTGTTTCCCAATATATTCTAGCAGACATCCATGGTCAATTCTGACAGGTTGGCTTACTCATGATGAATCTTTAATCTCTTAAGGATTGTTCAAGTCATTTTCATGAGATTCAACGAGCCATTGTGATTTGACTCCCCTTCCTCTGTCACATGCAGGCTCATTATAATATATACCGTCCACAGCTTGACAACTACTTTTACAAAGGTGCACCATATTTTTCTTGCAAGCCAATCAGAGCAGACCTTTGTTGGGATGGGGCCTTAAAGAGACAGGCACTAAAACGGAGCGTTCCAGACAGAGGGTGAATGCGGGTATATTCAGAATGACAGTATGAGAAAAAGAATGTTCTTTAAAGTATGTAAACATGTTCTGGTAGAAACCCATAATACAAGCATGAACCTGAAAATGAGCATGATATGTCCTCTTTAAAGCTGATGTTCTTTTTCCTCTGTCTCCAGCTCCTCAGAGTTGCCCATCTGGGCACTGGCCGCCGCATTCTCTACAAATATCGTAGACAGGTAGGGGACTTTCTGTTTTTACATATATTTGTTCAAGTACATAAAGTTTATAACTAATAAAGACAATAGTTTATATTTGTGTTTGATAGCAATATCATCATTCTTTGCCATGACAATTATTATTAAAATGAATCATTTAAAATAATTTAAATAAAGATTGAATATTTATTGCACAATTTGGATGATTAAAAGAAAGTATAATTTGTCCTTAAGTTGTTAATCATTATTTTCATATTAAGTCAACCCACATATGAATAGTTACACAATACATTTTAATAGGATTTCTTTCTCCCCAAGATCCTGAACAGGATAATCAGATATATAATATATATATATATATGATAAATGGAAAGAACATCTATTTTTGCATCATGCACTTGACAGTCATGGCAGGGAGAGCTCATCAGTACAGCCTAGACCATGAAGAAACAGAGTCAGGGTGGTGGTGCAGCAGCTGCAGCAGAGAATGAACAGGGACTTTGACAGCTTGAATAGACCACTCAAGTCATTAAATGTAACTGATGTTGTTGCTGATCCTGGATGAATAGGATCTGATATTCTACAAAGACCATTATGGTGAACACATACTGCTCTTTTTTATTCGTCTCATCAGAACAAGCTGGCAGAGATCCTCTATGACTCAACGCGGGTCAGTTTCACGTACGATGAGACCGCTGGTGTGCTTAAGACCGTCAACCTCCAGAGCGAAGGCTTCATCTGCTCCATCCGGTATCGCCAGATCGGCCCTCTTGTCGACCGGCAAATATTCCGCTTCAGCGAGGACGGGATGGTGAACGCACGCTTTGACTACACCTACGACAACAGCTTCAGAGTCACCAGCATGCAGGCTGTGATCAATGAGACACCACTGCCAATCGATCTCTATCAGTTTGATGATATATCTGGGAAGGTGGAGCAGTTTGGGAAGTTTGGAGTCATCTATTATGATATCAATCAGGTAAGACGGGATTGGTCGCATTCATTTAAATTGTCCTTAAATGATGGATAAGTAAGAAAAAGTACCTTATAAATCTTGATAAGGTGGATAAGTCGTTGCAGTTAGAGGTGTACTTCGATATTAATCTGGCATTTAAAGGCACAGAACATCATACATCCTCAATCTGGACGTTTAATTTAGGACTTTGGTGTCACCCACAGCCCTCCACCTCCTGATTGGTGTGCGAGTCACACATAGTGACATCCCAGCTAAAGTCTAAATTGTTTGACTTTACTTTTTCACCCTCCCCCATCCTTTCAAGGAGGACTGGGGTTGGAGATATGGCTAGAACAACATAACATGTTCTACGTCCCTGATGATATGACAGATCGTATGATATATTTGACATCACTATTATTAATTCATTAATTAACAGTAGTCAGTAAATTTACTTATTTTGTTCAGATGGTTTACTCTGCAAACAAAATATGTCAAAGACCTTAATAAATCAAATCTTTTGAAATACGAACAATGAACCGTGAGTAGGTAAAAATAAAAGTAACGGTGACTTCCATGTTATCCTTTAAATAGAAGCAAAAAAAACTAAAATTGAAATCTTTATTTTATTGCACCAAATTTGCAGTAGCAGCAGAAAATGTTCTTCTCATTGCTGAGGTAGTGGTTAAATAACCAGGTTAGCAGGCTATTGGGGAAATCTCTTTTCTACCACACAAAGTAAACATGTCTCAAAGGAGAGTTAGTGTAGAAATCTCAAATCACTGTCTTTTAAGTCCAAGTTTCAACTTTCAATTTAATTCTTAGGCACTCGAATATTATCAACCAATCAAAATGGCGTTATCAGTGGTTATCACTACCATTCTAATGCTTCAGACTGCACCTACCAACTTGTGAAAGTAAAAGTTAACGTTGTGAATAGAAAATCCTGGTTTGGGTTAAAATAAGCACACTTTTTATGTAACTTATGTAACTTGGCATTAGTGCAGTGCGTAAGCCACCTAACAAAAATATGGTAAACTAAGTCAACTCATCCATCGCCCCCGACGGCCACCCCATTTATAATGCGTCTCCTGACATCTTCCTTTGCTCCCGTCATAATTACTACAACACTAGAGGTCAACGTCGTCTTCTTGTATTCATATTGGTGATCAACCATGTGAATAGATGATAGCAGCCTTCCCACTAAAAGGTGTAGCATGCCCCTTCTAACCCTCTATGAGGCTCATAACAGCTGAACCATTCAGTCGGCTGTCAGCATTCAAATCTGGTGTCTTAGGAGTGAATCTGAGATGCTTGATAAAAAGGCTTCAATTCCTCAAATACTGGTTGTCAATGTGTTTGTGTCAAACAAAACCCTGAATGGCACTTGATTAGTGTCCATGTCTTGTATGGTCAGTCATGCATAGTTTCTCCCCCCTGTCTTAGATCATCTCCACTGCAGTGATGACCTACACCAAACACTTTGACCAGCACGGCCGCATCAAGGAGATCCAGTATGAGATCTTCAGGTCTCTGATGTACTGGATCACCATTCAGTACGACAACATGGGCCGAGTCACCAAGCGGGAGATCAAGATTGGACCGTTCGCCAACACAACCAAATATGGTTATGAGTATGACGTTGACGGACAGCTGCAGACTGTCTCCCTCAATGAGAAGATGATGTGGAGGTAGGATCATAAGATTAAACGTATTGAAGCCCCATCATTTGATGATGCCAGAAGTTAATAGTTTAATGTTCTGGCCTTCCAGGTATAATTATGACCTGAATGGGAATCTGCATTTGCTGAACCCGGGCAACAGTGGTCGGTTGACCCCTCTACGCTACGACCTGAGGGACAGAATCACTCGTCTGGGAGATGTCCAGTACAGACTGGATGAAGACGGTTTCCTGAGACAGAGAGGAGCCGAGATATTTGAATACAACTCCAAAGGTGAGAGTTATTTTTGTAATATAAAAGCCCGGTCACACCAGAAAGTGACATAGAGAAGTTTATATGTGTGTCCTAATGAAAAGCTAGAAGCTTGGTGACGTAATGACTAGTAGCATGGCTTTTTGGTGAATATGTACCAGCTGGGAACTTGCTACAGATAGTCAGTTACAATCATGGTCACAATAGCTCTCGAGATAGCTAGCTTGCTGACTGCCAGTTATTAAGCGTGGTAGCTTGGTTGCTTAAATAAAAGCAACACAGCTCCTCCTCCTTTTTTTGCTCTCTGGCTATCTCCATTTTCATCCAAGGTCAGCACTGTTGAGACAGCATTATTATGAATCCCACTGCTCTTCTTCGCAAAACCCGCCCTGCTAGCTGGTTGAGGCCGAGACGATTGGTTAATGTTAGGCATTGACCTTGAGTAGTTATGGTCAGGATAGCCTCTTGGTCTGGACATAGGATCTGAACAAATCAGGTCACCAGCACGAGCATGGACCTCTGGCCAATCCTAGCGCTTGAATGTTGCAAAGCCTGCCAAGAAGAGCAGTGGGATTCATAATGACACACCAAGACAGCTTGTTATTGGTCAACAGCACAAACTCATGTGTCAAAGCTGACTGGCCTGTGATCGAGGTGATTCCAATTAAATGAATTAGCTTTGTTGCTAAATTTGTTCTTTTATATACTGGTGTGGCAGAGCCTTAACCCTAGTATTTTTGTTTCTAAAATCCCACTGAAATTAATACTTCGAATGTTGTCTCGTCAGTCTTCACATCCTTTTTTCTTCCTTTCTATCGTCTGTGATTCAGGTCTTCTAGTTCGTGTCTACAGTAAAGCGGCCAGCTGGACCATCCAGTACCGTTACGATGGTTTGGGTCGGCGTGTGGCTTCTAGAAACAGTCTGGGCCAACACCTGCAGTTCTTCTACGCTGACCTGAACTACCCCACCAGGATCACACACGTCTATAACCACTCCAGCTCCGAGATCACGTCCTTTTACTACGATCTGCAGGTAGCGTGCACTGAGAAGTCATTCTGAATGTGGTCGTGGTTCACCACGGTTGAATACTGTATTTGGTCAAATTTGATAGGGACTTCTTGTATCAAACTCAAATGTTCTACCGTGTTTCTAGCTACAGACGGGCAAATTCTGCAGCATGTGGAGGAGTCTTGTTTTCTTTGAACAGACCTCCCACTCACTGCTATTTATGAGTCACTTTTGGTTTTCACTCTCAACTTTTGATTTATGATGTCCGTGTGGCGCAGGTTTCCCTCCAGTGACCATAGGGAAAACACGGTGAATGTGCAGCATCTCAATTAGAGAGGAGGTGATGGTTCTCTCTGTAGCGGCACCACTTTATCACGTAAAAATACTTTGAATGCTTCACAGGTTAGGGAACCCGTAATAGTGTTTTACTGTTCTGAATACAGTTACCCACACCTCCTATAATTCAGAATAATGGTGACGCCATTATTTATAGCCTTCCTGTTGCCACGTGGAGTTCTAATATAACGGGAACTCCATTTACCATTATATTCATAATGTGTTTAATTGTTATGTTTATTGTTGCACAGGGCCATGTGTTTGCTATGGAGATCAGCAGTGGAGAGGAGTTTTATATTGCATGTGATAACACCGGGACCCCTCTGGCTGTCTTCAGCAGCAACGGACTGTTGCTTAAACAGGTTTGTGTGCATGTGAATGTGTGTGAGTGTATTTTGTGTATCTATTGATGAAATGGTTTTGTGTCTCCATATCAGATGATAAATCTCTGTGTGTGTGCAGGTGCAGTACACGGCGTACGGGGAGGTTTACTTTGATTCCAACCCAGACTTTGTGCTGGTGATTGGTTTCCATGGAGGCCTGTATGATCCTCTGACACGACTGCTGCACTTTGGAGACAGAGACTACGACATCCCAGCTGGAAGGTATTCACTCTGCTTATAGTCCACGTGTGAGAGGTTATTCTCTACAACAGGACGCTATTGTTTTGTCATTGTCACATCTGATAAGAGTGTGTGTGTGTGTGTGTGTGTGTGTGTGCGTGTGCGTGTGCGCGTGCGCGTTTGTGTGTGTGTGTTACAAAGGTGGACCACCCCAGACATCAGCACATGGACACGTGTTGGTAAAGACCCCCAGCCCTTCAACCTCTACATGTTCCGAGGCAACAACCCCATCAGCAAGATTCATCAAGTCAAAGAATATGTCACAGGTAACAAGGAAACATTTACAGAAAATAAGCACTAAAAGAGGAATTATACTTTTTAGGTCTAGATGTTCCGTGAGAAAAAAGTGGAACAGGAGTTTTAATTGGTTTCAAACCGGGTGCTATTAAAGAACAGCTGTCCTGCAAAGTTCTATTCTGGGTCTCCTTCTATTCAGAAGGGTTAATACTTTTACTTTATATAAATACAGTAAATGTAGGAACACAAAACATGTTTAAGCCGGATAACCAAACATACTTCTATTTTTGAAGCTGTTTTTAAATACACAAGGTGATTCTTTTATTTGTTTGTGGAATAAATTGTGACAACATGCTAGCATTACTTAATCACTGCAGTGGATGCAGTTTGCCAACGTATAACGGTTTTTATGTTGTATTTCATCAGCCTGAATAGTGAAGTGAGGGTTTTTATGAATTCTCACAGGCTATAACACACACTATAGTTTTGCTTCATCGCCCAACACTATCTGAAAGTTACGTTTGGTGAAAGTGAACAGTATGCTGAAATAAGTCTGGTGCAACAGGTGCCAGGAGGAAAGTAGACTTAACACGGAGATATGAAGTGATCCAGAATTTGAGTTTCTCTATCATAGACGCTAAAGGGTGCCTCGGTATCAGACTACAAGGAGCGTGACAAAGGGGAAGTATTTGTCAACCTGAATGGGCTGCAAACACTCAGTGATGTTACTGCACTATTTGCTATTTGCTGACACCCAGAAACGGCAACATGAACACAAGAAAAGAGAAAATCCAGGCAGAGGGCATAAACAGACACAGCCGCACACTTCCAATGGGTCATAGTGAAGATAGAGAGGGATCATATTTGATCAGTCTATACATTGTTTCTTAAGAAAATGCTGCATATTATACCTTTTAAAAGAGGTTATAAAGTATATATAAGAAGGCATAGGAAATATAGAAAGAAGCCCCGATTGAGTGAACATCATTTATTTTTCTCTTTTCCACATCCACTGCTCTGTTTCTCTGTAGATGTCAATATCTGGTTGGTCACATTCGGCTTCCATCTCCACAACGCCATCCCAGGATTCCCCATTCCCAAGTTTGACCTGACACAGCCGTCACTGGAGATGAAGAAGAGCCAGCTGTGGGACGACCTGCCTGTATGTACCCTGAGTACTCTGAGATAGAAAGGCAGAAGGCTTGAGAGCAGCGAGGGCCTGTTGTATTCGCAGCAGGCTGAACGCATCATGGCCGATGGGCAGATCAACATGGGGCAGAAAATGCTGCTGCTCAGCTCAAACCTTCAAGCGCTGTTGTGCTTCTGGCCACAACCAGTAATGTGATCATGACTGTATTATTCTAACATTATTACAATTATTTGAATAGATTTTAACTTTGAATTTCACCTACAATGGTGTAGCAGCATACATTTGTTAGCTCCATAGAGAGAGAAAAAAGAATACTAAATATAATATAAAATTGTTTTTAAAAGGTGCTACACATATATTTTACATATATTATAAATGTATACTATACTATTAAGAAATGAACATTAGGAAAGAAAAGTTAAGTTTATACAGGCAAAAAAAATGGAGAAGAAAAGTCATGGAACAAATTACATAACTAAATAAACATATGTTCTGGAAATCCAGATAAAACCTGATTTTATAGAGAAAATAAAATAATGAAACGGAAGGAAAAGAGGAGGACATGGAGTAAGAATAATGAGGAGAAGACAATAAAGAGTCATCCAAAAAAACAATCACTCATCGCTTCTCTCGGCTTAAAGCTGCATTCTCTGCTCCTTCCTCTTTCTGTACATCCGCTCTGTTATTAATACATCTGTGTATAACTTGTTTATAATAAGGTTATCAGGAAGTCACTCTTCTTTCACAAAGAGAGAGAGACTGCTGATATTCAGTGAAATAAAGACGGCAGCATGAACACTGCTTAATGAAGACAGAGACAAAAATAGATGTGGCCGATTCAGAAAGGAAGGACAGAACCTGAGGAGGGAAAGCAGAGCGACTGACGGCTGTTTGAAGTGCTAATGTTGATCGCCAGGCCCACAGTTGTATATCCAGAAAAAAAAAGATATATACACATATATATATACACTTATCACTTTTTTGTGTGTGTTTAGAAATATCATATCAGCGAGCAAATGCAATATTAAAATTGAATAAGACATAAGCAACAGTAGAGTGATACATTGTCCAAAGATACAGCCAGACGTCTCATTTTGTCCCCCAGTCCCTGGGAGGGAGAATCAAAATGTAATACACATACAATCACATAACAATAACATACACCCGCAGCTACTATGAAGAGTAATACAGAGCAAACAGTCTCTAAAATTCATAGCATGTAGCTCGAGTACATAAGAATATCCAGCACTTTACCACGATGGCATGTAATCACTGTTCTTCTTCAGTGCGTCTAATATTTGTCCTAACTTCCTACTGTTTTATTACCACTTCACAGAACTTGAATTTGTTTTCAGAGCACAAGGAATCCAACATGATTTGGCAAAAAGAAAAGCGTAATATTTATAGACTATTCTTGTGATAATTACCTCCGATTTGCCCCTGCAGGCTGTTCCTGCGGTGTTAGTTAGTCCTGATGGGCAGGTGGCACCTTGCATGGTAGCTCCTCCCATCAGTGTATGAATGGGTGTGAATGCAACACATAACGATATTAAAAAACAGTTCATGGTGTAAAAAAGGTTAGGGAGCCCTACAGGTGGGGATATTCTGGAGCTTTCTCAGATCAAACAACATAATATCACCCATATAAATTTGATGGATTAGCCCACTTGCCATAACGCTACCATCTGAAACATAAAACCTAAAGGGCCCCATAGACCGCACACTTTGCTTTCCTTTCACTCGTGTGTAGTCAGAGCTGCAGCTCAAAATCTGATCCCAACTGACGCCGTTGTTGGGAAAACGTAGCCACTCTGAATATCTAATTTTGCGCCTTTATTGTCAAAATATCAAAACCAAACATTTTTCCATTTTGTCATTATTGTCATGCAATGTTCTTTTAAAGCAGTGTGTCATGAACTTCTTATGTGTTGATGCAGCACATGAAGTCAAAGGCTGCTCCTCTTCCTCTCGCCCTCAGTCTATCTCAGGTGTCCAGCAGGAGGTGACTCGTCAGTCTCAGGCCTTCCTGTCCTTTGAGCGCATGCCAGAGATCCAGCTCAGCCGGCGGCACTCAGACCACGGCAAACCCTGGCTGTGGTTCTCCACTGTCAAGTCTCTGATTGGCAAGGGAGTGATGCTCGCCGTGATCCAAGGCCGCGTGGTGACCAACGCCCTCAACATTGCCAATGAGGACTGCATCAAAGTGGCTGCAGTCTTAAACAATGCCTTTTACCTTGAAGACCTACATTACACGGTGGAGGGACGAGACACGCACTACTTCATCAAGACCAGCCTGCCGGAGAACGACCTCAGCGCGCTGCGGCTCACCTCAGGCAGAAAGTCTCTGGAAAACGGTGTGAACGTCACCGTGTCCCAGTCGACCACGGTGATGAACGGGAGAACGCGGCGCTTCGCTGACGTGGAGCTGCAGTACGGCGCCCTGGCGCTCCACGTGCGATACGGGACGACACTGGACGAAGAGAAGGCGCGAATCCTGGAGCACGCCAGGCAGAGGGCGCTGGCGAGCGCCTGGGCCCGCGAACAGCAGCGGGTGAGAGACGGGGAGGAAGGAGTTCGGCTGTGGACGGAGGGAGAGAAAAGGCAGCTGCTGAGCAGCGGGAAGGTTTTGGGTCACGATGGCTACTACGTGTTGTCCATAGAGCAGTATCCCGAGCTAGCCGACAGCGCTAACAACATGCAGTTCCTACGGCAGAGTGAGATAGGGAGGAGGTAACACGGCATCAACAAACGGCTCATTTCTACCCCGTGTGACTGTCAAAGACTAACACAAAGTTCAGTTTTAACACAAAGTGGATGTCACAGACTGAACTGTCCTGAGACTCAAAGGTAGCCACTGAAGAGACCCCATGTTTGCAAATTAGTTTTATTCTGAGAAGTAGGATTTATAGTGAACGATCACTTCAACGCAAATGGCCCGAAACACAAACTGCAGTTGTGATAGTTAAAAACAATCTTCATGAGCCTGCAACAAGGTTTAGTCTTTGGACCGACGCCTTTTCTCTCTCTCTCTTTTCTATCTATACTTTCTTTCTTTCACGCTGTCGTCTGCCTTTAAACAGCCTGCACGCATGCCCCTCCCCCTCTTTCTGGTAGGCGGGGCTAACCTGAGTGCTATAATAGTGTGCTATCTGGCTGTGAAACAGTGGGGTGTAGAGACTCGTTCAAACAGCCATCACAACGAGACGAGCCCCTAGCATTTACACAGTAAACTGTCGGAGCAGTCGACATAACAAATGTCTGTGGATCCCTCACAGATGTTGCAGGTATCATATCTGTGCAGGTCCAGGTGTGACCCGTCACTCTGGGCTATAGACCCCATGAGCCATCCGACCTATTGTCTCCATGGCTGAAGGAACTGGAACTGTTGTGGACTCTTTCTAAGAGAGACGGGCACAAAAAAAAGGACTACAGTTTGTACGAGGGACAAAAAAAAAGACTTTATTTTCTGTTTGGATTTTTTGTTTTGTTTTTATATATAAACTTGCATTTGCTTCAGACAAAAAGGGGATAAAAAAAATGAACAAAAAGACATTTACATACTATTACCTATACCACTATTACTACTATTATTACACCACAACCACCACCGGAATGGACCATGATCTGAACTAAACAAAACTTTGAGTTGTGTTTCCGTTTGCTTCTTATCTATTATCTGTTTGGTCAGTTCTACAACCACTCCTTCTCATCCCCGTCCTTCTACAAGGTCGATAACATTGTACAGTGTCAGACTACAATCAACAGCGGTCTGTGATGGAGCGGGGCGACCACGGTGCCACGGCTGTTTCGGATTCTCTGCGGACCGAGTGGGCTCACCGGTCCGGTTGAACCCTGGTCCCCTGTCAGCCCAGGAGCCCTTCACTTCTGCAAAATGTGACTCATAATGCATAGACCATGTGCTTTTATCGGTCAAAGGTAGTAGTATTGCTTGCAATAGAAACATGTTGTCATGGCTTTGGGGGGGGGGCTGGGTTGCTGTGAGTAGTAACTAATCGTTGCTTCTCTCTTCGTTTTTTGCTCGTTTCTCCTTAAAGGGACAGCGCATCGCCATCAGTGACTTTAATGAGTAACAGTAATAGATCAAAAATCGATGTGGATGTTTTCTCATTGATTGTGGGTCTCTGTACTCTCATAGGAGTTTTCTTTGTGTCTATGTGTGTTTACAAGGTTGGGAAGGCATCTTAAATCATTTTAAAGGAAAGAACAGGAACTTTACACAGAGTGTTAACGTCATATGCTACCAATCTTTTTTCAGAGACGAGTTGACAATGTATTATGGGTTGATCTTTTTTAATTTGAAGGTTGAGAAATTCCACTTATCCGTACATCAATATTAGTCTCAGAGAAAGTAATTTATGTACAGTGTTTCTACGGTAAAGAATAAAACTCCTTGAAACTATTGTTGTTTTTTTTACTGTCTTGTACATCTGCAAACAGAATGAAAAGCTGAAATGAATGTGGTGTCATAGTTACATGCAGCTTTGTGATATTGTTGTTGAGTACAGACATAAAACAGTTATTAAAACACAAATTAGATTGAAAAGACTTCATTTTCCTAAAAAACTCAGGAGTCCTGCCTGTCCTGAGTTTCTTCTGGACACTTTCCCCACCAAAGTGAGCACCTACATGCAGGTTTTTTAAAACACGGTAAACCTCGCTAAGAGAAGGCTAGCTATGCCACGCGGCCGCCCTGTTGCTCGGGCCTTGCTGGGTTATTTTCCTGGTGTGTAACGGATGCACCGGTCAGCACCGGAAGCAGGGTTAGTAGGTAAACGGTAATATGGTGGTTCTTCTTTTTTTATATCAGTTATTTATCCAGTCTCTCTTTCAAACTCTCAAACCCGAGCTGGTGATGGTTGGAACAGAGAAAAGACCAACGAAGACAGTTTTGATTCTGATTCTGTCGAGTTTGAAGTGTGCGAGGTAGCTTTGAGGAGAGCGAATTAATTTTATGTTTTGTATTTTAATAAATTATAATAATTATCCAAATCTCTTTTGATTTGATTTATTGTATATTCACCTCTAAGCACGTCACATACATAGACTGTATATAAGAAGGGGACATAGTGGTCACCCATTGGTTTGTGGACTGCGCTTTTGAAGCCTTGAGTTTGGAATTTTTTTTTTTCGTCGCCATCTTGTGTTTTTTTGCAACCAGTGAATTGAAGTGACCGCATTCTTATATGTCTCTGGTCCTGTCAATCACAATTTAGCCCCGCCCTAAAGCATAAGCTGCTTATTTGACGCTAAATGGGACCATAATTCCAAAAACCATGGCAGAGTTAAGGCCTCACTAAAAGAGTCACTCAGATCAGCTGATGATCAGCTGATGGTCAGTGGTCTTCCAGTGATTGGCCAGCAGGCAGCAGGTGACCGCCAGTGTATCTATGAGGAACCAGGCATGGATGCCTAAACCTCACAGACACACCCGGGAAAGCTGCTGTGCTACATTTGTGTTTTGATTTAACGTTTATAATATCTGGTTGAAGCAGAAGTAATCGAAGCTCTCATGCAGCACAAATGGTGAGAAGGTAGAGGTTCTTCAACTCTGCTCTTTCTGTTCGCTTCTCTCTCGTTCTTGCTCGAACTTGGTTACAACACACTGATTCAAGATGAGACAGCGGGGTAGGACTTGTGTGCTCTCTCTCGCAGCAGTGGCCTTTTCTCAGCTACATCACACTGACTAGTCATTTAGGTTATGTCAACAAGGATATTCTTTCACTCAGAGTCGGATTCACAGAAGATCATTTATGCAGAAATGTTCTCCCTCTCTTTCATGGTTTCTCCGACTGCATTGAGGACGGCAGTGGCCTGGGGGAGAGCAGGGGACTGGTTACAGGATGGTTGCTGGTTTGGATCCCTGAATGAGTAAAGCGAGTACAGGAGCACACGTGGTATAGATCACAGCTAATCATACATAATATAGGCAGAGTTATCTACTGTAGCCTCCCATGGTATCACAGAAAATGGTTATATTTTCCCAATGTACAGAACGTCAAAGATAATGACTTCAGTCTGAGGAGATTTGGACCACAGACTGTCTGGTGAACACTTTTCTCAAACAGACAACATTTCCTCTTCCTCAGGTCCACAAACACCTCCTTATAGATCAGTCAGCAATAGGAGTATCTAGTCAGTATCAGAACGTGAAGTGTGTCGCTTTCAATGTACTTACACAGAAAAAGACATTCAGCTAAATAAAGCAAGATACCATTACAGCTTTTATTATCATTATTATTCTACTACATCCACTGCTATTATTATTATTATTATTATTAGTTGCATTGCTTTTACTATTACCAATACCATTACTGCTTTTATTATCATTATTATTCTACTATATCCACTGTTGCTGTTATTATTGGTAGTCATAACTTTTTCATCATGCCTACTACTCTCATTACATGAATAATTTCTGTCATAGTCATTGAATGTGTTATAACTCTGTTATGCTGTTCATTCAGTACACATGACATCTCCTGTACTTCTGTCCATCCTGATAGAGGATCCTCCTCTGTGTCTCTCCTGAAGGTTTCTTCCCTTTTTCTCCCCTTAAAGGTTTTTTTGGGGAGTTTTTCCTGAACTGATGAGAGGTCCTGGGACAGAGGATGTCGTATGTGTACAGATTGTAAAGCAAATTTGTGATTTTGGGCTATATAAAATATATTGAATTGAACAACAACGCTCAACCAGGTAAACATGAACATTTGACTACAGATATACAGTATATGAAAAGTGTTTAAAAAAATGAATTTTGTAAACAGTAGGACGATGATGCAAAATGTGCTTGAATAAATATGGCATTAATGTAACAGCTTGGTTTATATGCATGAAGGGCATATGACAGTATTCAGAGTATACAGTATGCTTGAATTTATATTGAGAGTGATGATATTAACATGTTAAAACAGTGTATTTAAACTATGAAATATTTTATATACAGCTACCGTGGATGTTTAGTGCTATTGCACAGGGATTGTTACTGACATTACGTGGCTGATGTTCAGGGTTTCTCACAGTGATGCCGGTGGAAAGAAGCAGTTTCTGTGTCTGCTTGTGTTGTTTTATTTTATATATATACATTTGGTTTATATATATATATATATATATATATATATATAGTGCTACAGGACTCACACAGGTTGTGTCCAGGGTGTGGAGGGTCTGCCAGTCTCCTGACTCAGAAGGTGTATAAATCCTGGATGAAGGGAAGGCTTTCTGCAACAAAAGAGTCATTAAAAACATCATAGTATACTATGCCATAAAATGGCATTAGATGTATGTCAAGTATACCATAAAAATGTAATTTAAAAAAATGTCATTTAGTGTGTCCAAAAAATGTCATAGTGTTGTATGCCTTTAAAATATCATGAAAACATAAAAGTACAAAATCCAATAAAAGTCGCAAACAATATCATAGCATAGTATGCAATAAAATATTATTAAAATATAGTTTTTAGTTATAAAAAAATGTTGTCCTATTATTGAAAATAATTTATTTTATTAAATTGTATGTTGAAAAAGTCAGAGTGTAGTATTCCATAAAAAATGTCATAACATACTACTGTTACCTGTTTAACAAACTGCATTAAGTATTTATACACAGTGTGTGGTATTTATACTGTGTTCTGTTTCCTGTCTACCGGCGGAATGCATTTGTCTTATTTATTAATTATTTACGTCTGTATGTTTTGAAACTGATTGTGAAGTCATTATTAAATAACCCAGAATATGATTGTGGTTTCTCTTGAACACTGGAATTAATTTATTAAGCTCAATGTTTCAGGTTAAACTTAAATGATATAACTCCTCAAACCCGACGCTCAGGAATGATCAGCCTCACGTGACTGAATGGAAATTATGATAAATCATGTAAAAAGTGTTTCCTCTCTCCAGCTCTCTCTGATTAATTATATACATAATAAAGGTTATTGAGGGAAATAACAGATCAAGATAAGACCTTTCTAATAAATGAAGAAAGTTGTTTGTAGTCCTTTTGTTGTTCAGACCTACAATGAACATATATTTTAACCAGATGGTGAATCAGAAAACAGATCAAATATATAACTTGAGTTTAATCTGTGATCGTCTTCACTCTGGTATTAAACTCCAGCGATCAGTCCGACCAGTTGCAGCGTCCAATCAAATAACTGATGAACAGTGAGGGGGCGTGTCCAGCGTTTAAACACTTCCTGGAAGCCTGCTCTGGTGCGTCCTCGCTCATGGTTCCTCCGAGATGCCTCCTCACTCCTCAGAGCAGAAATAAGAGCTTTGGGACGGCCGTCAATATGGCGGCTCAGAACAACTTCCTGTTCGAGCGAGGAGCGAGGAAACGACAATTAAGAGATTTAAGACGTACCCTGGGATTGTACTCACATTTCTTCGTCAGACCAGTCATCTGATCCGACACACTTATCTATTGTTTCATTATATATTTGACTTTAACACTTTTGGTGTTTGAACCCAGAATTCCCCACACCTCATTCGGATTGTCTTCCGACCAGTCACAATGAGCTCTCTGACCTGAGATGTTTCACCATTGTTTCATGGTTCTTTTGTTGAGCCAGGATTTCATATTTCAATTCCTTTTCCTTTTCAACATCCATTTGTTATGTCATGTACCTGTGTTGAGCCAATGATCGTCACTCGAAACTCTCAGCCATTGGTTCCCACCACCACCATGATCCACTTCTCATTCACAATGGAAGTGCCCAGGTCAGTACAGAAGTCCAGTCTGTAGCGCTCACTGGCTAAAACAAAGTTGTGAAAACATGTCATTTATCCTCTGAATAACAATTTGCATTTGTTTTTACCACTGGATATCCCATCTCTGTGGACAATCAAGTGACACATTACATTACATTATTGTAATGAGACACAAAACTCACTCCAGCTGCTGGATTGATCCAAAACAAATTCAAAAGAGAACCAAATCAATTTTGTCTATAAATACAGCCAACTCGGCAAAGCTCAACTTCTATTGTAACCTTCAATCTATACTTTGAAGCTCTCTGATTGGTTGTTTCTTAGAGCAGTGCTCTCTGGGACTTGTATCTAATTCTTTGGCACAAGTGTGAAATAAACTTACTTTCTTACTCCAAAGTTTTGCAGATGTAGATTTAGAAGAAATCTTTTATCCAAAGTGACTTTCAATAAGTACATTCAACTACAGCAAGAGTCATATGCTGAACTGCTTCAAGTGCTACATTTAGCAACAATTAAGGATGTTTTATTATACATCTTTTCATGGGCCGAGGTGCAGTCAGAACAGAAGATATGTTGAGTTTCTGTCGTCCTGATGTCAATGGGGAGCAGGAGAATGGGGAATAATAATGAACTTTATTTAGGTCACAAAGTGGAAAACAGCAGATAAAACCTAAAACAACAATAGAATATAATACAAACAACAGTGTGATCTAGAATTCCACAGTCTGAGGGCTCCAACAACAGAAAGACAGGCTGATGCCTAAAACTCTGAAGTGATAGGACAAGACTCCCCTGTCCAGCCAACTCATCTTGAGATTCTCCAAGTTTTCTCCTCAGTAGTGTGGATGACAAATCTCAGACGAAACAAGTCGGATCAAATGGGGTGAGATCAGGGTGACAGAAGACATCTGAGGGCGGACAGGCTTTCTCTAGTTTTGAAGACTGAGACAATTTAAGGAGCAGAAAATGAGGGCCGCACAGGAAAACCTGTACTATATTATCCCATTGTTTATGGCTTTTTTTAATTACATATTATACTATGACATTTTTTATGACATACTAAATTATTAATATGTTTAGGCATACTATATTATGTTCTATACAGCCTCTCAAATGTCTTGCTTTTCTCTTTTTATATAATATTAATCTGACTATCTTTGGGTTTGAACTGACAAAACAAGACATTTAAATACATCCTCTCTACTTTGAGGAACTGGGATGGACATTTTATTGACCAAACAATTGATCTAGAAAATAATCTGAAGGTTAATCAATAATGAAAATAATCGTGGCCGGACACTTTTTATGACATACAGAACAATGACTTGAGTTATGTATGTGACCAGGACAACAGGGGGAAACAATACTAAGCTAAATGGTTCTGTGTGTTTGCTACAATTGCTGTATTTCACATTCATCACAAGTTGCATCTGTCATTATGTCATTACTGCTCTCCTCCACTAAAAGCTCTGCAAAACTTTCCGGTTGGGTGAAAAGAGGTGAAAAAGTTTGACAAGTGATTTTTCCAATGTTAAAAAGTTCCTCCCTGGTGAACGTAACCAGAGAGAACAGACAACTGACATTAAATATTAAAAATGCCAAAGAAGCCTACTAGACACAGCGGCTGTATTCAGACTCAGTAATAATATACAATCATCCAAAATGTAAATGGAGTGCACTTGTAGTGCTTCTACCAAGGACATTAATGCCATCATTATTGGACTCAGCAGCTTATTGAATGAGATCTGGTGTCGTCCGCAGGACTTCTCAAACCTAATAAGTTGATGAAAAGGAAACCAACAAACTGCATCATCGCCTTGAGGTGAAGACAACCCGACCCACCTCTTGGACACGCTGTCTGCTTGAGTAGAGGAAAGACTGGAGCTTGAGATTATTTCCTTTGCTTGTGCTTTTTTATGCTTCTGTGGGTTTCTACATCTAGTTTATGTTATTGAAAGCAAGGCCGTGACTTGGTGCACTCATTTATTTAGCCGATGAAGACTCTCTTTTTGCTCCTCTCTCTTCCTCAGTCTGGCCCTGCTTGCTACCTCTGAGAGTGCTTTGTCACTCCTGCTCTATTTTCCCCTCAGCAGTGACTTGGCTAATAAAGCATGTGATTCGATTGTGTTTGTGTAGTATCTGCCTCTCGCTTTGTTTAGTGGCCAAAATCAAAATGCAGCCCAGTCCAGCGATGCAGAAAGTGCTTAATGTGTCTCGTCAGAATGTGGTTTTCAACAGGGGGTCTGAATCTCAAGCTGGTGGTGGCTTAGTTCATCAGAAATATTTTACTGCCTCGTTGCACAAAATGAGCATATTAAATTGGTGGGGTTTCCCCAAGTGTCAATGCCAGATTTCTGCCTTTCTGCACACTCCACACCCCGAGGCATTTCAACACATGTCCAAACTCTCAACTACCCCCACTGTGAACTTTTGTTCAGTGATCTATGCAAGCATGAAGGAGCAGACAGCCACCAAACCAGGTGTTGGGCCAAATCATTCGTTTCAAGGAGTCCCTGGAATGTTCATGCCAGGGAACAAATATCAAAAGAATAATAATAATGAACAATTTGTATGGTTTTCCAATCCTGTGACATTCAAAGAGTTAAAAACAACCTTTTTAAAAGAGCCAAAAACACTTGATCCTATACATTTCCCTGCTGCTGAGCAGAGATTATATTGTTGGAGATGTTATAATCTTAAACCACCAGCATCCACTCTCACAACTAATCTAGGTTTGTAAACTAGTCCGTTTATCATGCATTAATATTATTCTGGATGAAAAGTTTGGGAAAACAAAGTTTGTCATAACAGGCCATACAGGTAGTTCAGAGTTTGGGCAGCTGAAACATTAATATTTATATTTGTTGTACTCATATGTGAAGGAGCCATGAGACCCATATGATGCACAGTAGCCAATGTTAGCCACTTGTCCACAAGTGCCTATATTGTAGCCTGCATATTTGATGTAAAACATTTTAAAAAAAGTAAATCTATCTTTTTCAGATCAAGTTGAAGACAAACACACCACATGCGCAGTGAGCACACTCAGCCCACAGTAAGTGTTGTCACGGTATTCGGGTTCAGAGTAATGATTCCAATATATTGGTGAACACTTGCTACGGAAATGAGCAGCAAATCAATCTGACAGGGAAATGGGCTGCTGGATGCATTTACTGAGAGTTCTTCTTCAATGCATATAGGAAAAACAATGAAAGATCTATGACCGTATAATGTTCCTCTGAATATCTTGCTTGCAGAATGTCAAAAAGTATCTTGCAGATGGAATATTTGAAGAAAAGGAATTGAAAAAAGACAAACCTTTGGGTTTTATTTAAAAAGTAAAGCATGGAGAATATCAGGTGAGTGAAGGAAGGACCCAGAACAAAGGGCAAGATCTAGAGATTAACTCTTTATGGCAACCTTTTGCATTCATACTGGGACAGGAGCAGAAAACCACACTGGGCTTTCCTCTGTTACAGTAGGTTCAGACTGAAATCGCTTTACATTTGTCTGTCAGTCACACAAACAAGCTACCAGCCAAGTGTTCCATGAAACAAAAGATCACAACTCTTAAGCAACCGTCTCTGAGAACTTGCTGCACTGAATTGTACTTTGTCCAGACACCCAATGATTTCCCTTCATATCACTGATGTTTTTTCTTTTTTTCTGATCACCTGCTTTAGGCTTTGCTGCTACTTCAACACACACGACATCATCCGACAAGCCGCTGGGTTGGTCAAACACATGCATGTAAGCCAACATTGCTGGTAGATTACCATTTCTTTTCAACCCATTAAACTAATAAATGAGTTAGCTTCTCCGTGAATCGCCACCTTAACATGGTGGAGGAGTTTGAGTGGCTCAGTGATCCTGGGAGCTATGTTGTCCAGGGCATCACCCCCTGGTAGGGTCTCACAAGGCAAACAGGTCTCAGGGGAGAGCCCAGACTAAGAGAGGTTCAAAAAACCCCGATGAACAGCAGCCCACGGTCTTCAGCCACCTCGCCCGGACCAAGGAAACCAGGTCACCCTCCCGGAGCCAGACCCAGGAGGGGAGCTCGAAGAAACAACATGGAGTGAAGGAAGGACCCAGAACACCCTGTGGACCCACCACCCGCAGGGATAAGCATCGGGGTCGGGTGCTATATAGACCAGGCGGCAGGCCGGGCAGGGGGCAATGGGCGAGCCGATCACCGGCAGCATAGACTAGCTCTAGGGATGTGGAAGGTCACCTCGCTCCGACTCCATAGTTCTCCTGCGAGACTTCAACGCTCACGTGGGCAGAGAAACCTGGCGGGGGGTGATTGGGAGGAACGGTTTGCCCGATCTGAACCCGAGTGGTGTCTTGCTATTGGACTTCTGTGCTTGCCACGGTTTGTCCATAACGAACACCATGTTCGAACATAAGGTGGCTTATAAGTGTACTTGGTACCAGAACACCTTAGGCCGTAGATCAATGATCGACTTTGTTAATCGTATCATCTGATCTGCGGCTGTATGTCTTGGACACTCGGGTGAAGAGAGGAGCAGAGCTGTCAACTGATCACCACCTGGTGGTCAGTTGGATCAGATGGCGGGGGAGCTGGCTGGAAAGACCTGGCAAGCCCAAACGTGTAGTCAGGGTGAACTGGGAACGTCTGACGGAGGATCCTGTCCAGGAGGTCTTCAACTCCCACCTCCGGAAGAACTTCTCACACATCCCGAGGGAGGTTAGGGACATGGAATCCGAGTGGACCATGTTCAAAGTCTCTATTGTGGACGCGGCCGCTAGGAGCTGTGGTCGGAAGGTCACCGGTGCCTGTCAATGCGGCAACCCGAGAACCCGGTGGTGGACACCGGGGGTGAGGGAAGCCGTCAAGCTAAAGAAGGAGGCCTTTCGGGCCTGGTTGGCTCAGGGGTCTCCTGAAGCAGCTGAGAGGTACCGGCAGGCCAGAAGGGCTGCAGCTGCGGTGGTCGCGGATGCTAAAACTCGGGTATGGGAGGAGTTCGGGGAGGCCACGGAGAAGGACTTTCGGTTGGCCTCAAGGAGGTTCTTGCAAACCATCCGACGGCTCAGGAAGAGAAAGCAGGGATGTGGTCCTGTTGGCCTCTTCGGACCATGACCGCCAGTATTCACTGGGGCAATTTACAGCCGAGTGTGAAGCGGCGGGTATGAGGGTAAGCACCTCCAAATCTGATAGGGTAAGGAGATGAGTTTCCTCTGTAGGGTGGACGGGCTCAGCCTTAGAGATAGGGTAAGGAGCTCAGACATCAGGAGGGAACTTGGAGTTGAGGCGCTACTCCTTCGTATTGAAAGGAGTCAGCTGAGGTGGTTCGGGCATCTAATCAAGATGCCTCCTGGGAGCCTCCCGCTGGAGGTTTTCCAGGCACGCCCAACTGGTAGGAGACCCCGGGGAAGACCCAGAACACGCTGGAGGGATTATATCTCCCAGCTGGCCTTGGAACGCCTCAGGATCCTCCAGAGCGAGCTGGAAAATGTTGCGGGTGAGAGGGAAGCCTGGGTCAGCCTGCTGGGCCTGCTGCCACTACAACCCGACCCCGGATAAGAAGTGGATGGATGGAAACTAATAAATTTAAGTTTTCGAACAGTAGTAGTAGTAGGATTTACACATCCACATCAAAAACTACTCACTCATACTTTAGCCCTTGGCTTAACTTCCTACTAAAGTGCATATTGTAGAAGTTTCTAAAAGCTGACAAACCAATAAAGAAGGGCTACTGTCCTATAACACTGTCTACCATGAATGAAAAACCGTATGTATTTGTCATTCCTTTGACTAATTAGATCCCAAAATGTCTTTAAGACTAATGAACACAGTAGACACCAGCTCATGTGGTCAAGCAGTTTATTGACTTCAACTGCAAATGATGGATGAGAGAAGTGTTTCCCAGTTACTAATGTAGAAAGCACACATGTACATAATCAACACACATGACAAAATGATTAGCCGTCATAAACTCGTAACAGCATGTTAGACAGTACATCAGCAAAAGAATAAACTGCCTTCTTAATGGTAGGTACAACAATCAGGCACTAGGAGCCACAGATACAGGTTTCTAAAACCCTTTTGATCCCATGAAATTAATCGAAGAAGAAAAAAAAAAACTGAATCTGCTGCATCTTTTTACTGTGGTTGAAAGAAAGATATTCAACAATAACATATTACAGAAACTTTGTCCCACCAACTGAAGACGGCAACATCTTTCAGAAAACAATTGTGAAATGGTCCTTAAAACTAAGATGCATATCCCCTCCAGGGAATATAAAAAACAACCCATATCATGCACCCAGAAACAAATACATGCACAGTGTGTAAAGATAAGAGGAGGACACCGCTAATGTTGGAATAATGGAGCCATTCACAAAGCAGCTCCATTAATCCTTCTAATCTGACAAAGTGGTGTTATTTTGTCATTTAATAAAAGCAATTATTGTGTTCGCCTTGAAGAAATAGGTCTCAGATGTGTGCTGCCATGGGAGTTGTAGTACAGTATTAGATGCCCGTCTCAAGAAAAACTACACTAAAAAGTAGAACACAAACTAGATTGTAACAGTAGCTACTTTCTGGTTGGACAAACCGGTTGGATGAACCAAATCGCACGGTAAAAGTGAAAGGTCAAATTAACTAATTTTCAAGGTGCCCCTACACTAATCTGGAACCATTTTTGGATGAGAGGATAAAAAGCAGAGTTCTGGTTTTCCCCTAAGCCGACAGACAAGAGAAGATCAGATTCACAACACAAAAGATTTTAAAAATCAACACTCGAGAAAGTGGGTTCAGTGTCCCTGTGCATGCCTGAACCCAAAGGGAGTTCTAAAAAGGAAAAAAAAAAGAAGTGTGAAAGCAGCATCGAAAGACCTTCTGCCACAACCATCCTCAAAGGGCCAAGCGCCAAATTAAACTATCTTGAATATCCAGTTAATCAGAATATAAAAAGGCGCCAAAGTCAAGGTATCCTTCACTTTTCCTTTGGACAAAGCAGGGGGCAAGAAGACATACAGAAAAGAGGCATCAAAGTCCCTTTCAATCTTGTCAGTCTGCCTCTACCTCCCCGCCTCACTCAGCTCCCCAAGGTGAGCCGTTTGCTTTTTCACTTGGTCGCGCTGTTCAGCATTCCAGGGTGGTTAATGGAATTAAAATCAATGACAATCTCCGTCCTCTTGGGCTTGAACTGCCTGCCGAAACACAAAGAAGAAAAAAAACACACGCATTAGTCAGGGACGGACAGGTATGAGGACACACGGACAACACCACATGAAAACATGGAGGATGAAAGTCACTTCTTCATTGTCTTATCAAGTCATACTTTCATCTGTCCCCAACCCCTGATGCCCCCCCGCCCACACTTAGCAGGGGAGGGGTGAGACATACAAAAGGGTTGCTTGGGAGTCCTACCAACATTACACTCTGCAGATACATACAACACAGCAGCTTACTGTAGGACAACATGAGCAACAGAAACAAAAGGACGACAGCCCTGGTGGCTCTGCAGCCTTGATCATGACAGTGAAATAGAGGAGGATGTGTCTGAAGATGAAGACCATCTTGAGGTCAATTCAGATTATAATGGTACTGATTATGAACCATCAGATGAGGAAAGTGATGTACCTGTTCCTCCAAGCGAGATATTCGTGTCGAAAAATTGTGAAATACAGTGGTCATCCTCACCCAATACACATCAGCCAAGACTGTCTGCCGAAAATATTATAAAGACGGTGCCAGGCCCCAGCAGGATGGCAGTGACTCGTGTCACAGACGTCAAGTCAGCTTTTGAGCTCGTCATTCCAAACTCAATACAGAAAGTAATTCTAGAAATGACGTCTAAGGGAGAAGTGGAAGGAGCTGGATGAAACACATTTACATGCATATATGGATCTCCTTATACTTGCTGGGGTCTATACAGAAAGAAAGAATGATGTGCTCATGAACACTCTCCATAGAAATGCTGAAATCAGCACCAGAGAGGACGAGAAACCAAGCATGATGATTCTAGATTACAATGCCACAAAAAAGGGGGTGGACAATTTGGACCAAGTAACAGGGTCCTACAGCACCAAGAGAATGACTGCACGCTGGCCCTTGGTCTGATTCTTTACACTGTAAATAAACATAAATAAAGTTTACTTTCAATACAAATCCTTATGACTCATATACATACATACATGAAATTTGGCCTCTGCATTTAACCCATCCTTAGCATTCTAGGAGCAGTGGGCTGCTGTGAAGCGCCCGGGGAGCAACTGGGGGTTCAGTGTCTTGCTCAAGGACACTTCGACATGCAAACTATGGGGAGACCAGGGATCAAACGGTTCAGCACTGCCCCGTCAGTAAAGTAACACGCTGCTCTGCTGTTTATACATATTAAAATCAGCCTTTTGGCTGCCTTTAAAAAAGGTCCTTACACTTCCCTCTCTCTCTTGGCCGTTGGTCTGCTTCCACCACGCCATGTTTTCCTGTGTTTGTGTGGATTTCCTGCTAAACATGACATTGTCTGTCTCTGGCACTAGGAACAATTTCTCAGCTTTAGAGACCTGACCAGATCTGACCTTTAATTTAGTCAACCAGGAGGCCTCTGTCGTGACTTGGAGCACTTCAAGCACGCTCAAAACTCTGTCATCACCACCCGCTTCCTGCAGGTCATGACTGCTACTGTTCACTGTGGTGGAGCCACTCCTTTCAAAACCAGGAGAGGAGTCAAGCAGGGTTGTGTCAAAAGCTCCCATTTCATTCACCATTTATCCAACTAGTACGAGAAATGTGTTGCACCCATGAAGAGCTCCTATCTGGAGTTACCCACTGTACTTTTCTTATTTTTGTGATAAATAACCGGTCAAATGTGGATGACATCAATATTTTCAGTAGTAGTTACATTGGAAGTACACAGAGATTTTCACCCATCTGAAAGCTCAGCAATAACAAAGTTTTAAATGTACGAGGGGTTGAATGGAAGTCTTGTGTGTCAGCTTCTTGTTCCAACATGACACAGATGTTTGACAATTTGCAATGTGAAGCTAATAAGTTGGGCAGAAGATGAAAGTTGGTGCAACAAAAGAAGTTGATTACAACACCGTCACAGAATAACAGCAGTTGACTTTTGCTGCCGGATCCTGGTTGTAGCCCGCTATCGCTGCATGAATGCTGGATAACAATACAAGCAAACTTTTATTCACCCCTCTGGTTCTCAACGAGCGTGAGCGGATAGCTTCCCCAGGAACGGCCCCATGCAACTCAAATTGTGTATGTTTTTGCCATACTAATTTATAACACTGTTGCTGCTGATAAATTAACTCTGGGTGGTTTCAAGGCCACCCCTCCCACCCACCCCCAGTTGTGTTTAAACTCGCATAATACTGCATACTAAATGCTCAATGAGTATATAAAAACTGCACAGGGACAACTACATGAACGATTAAGTAGGAGTTTACCAGCAGACATATTAAAAACTAAGTGACATATTTAATTTCTTTCTGAAGTAAAACTATTCACTATTAATAGTGAAACTAGTGATACCGTACAGTAAAAGTCCTGAATTCAAAGGTTTACTTCAAGTGAAGAGTGAAAGGTGGAGCTTTCAATATAATGCTTGGTAGTTTAACAAATAATAATTAATCATATTTTAATTATTGTATGTTTTGTGAGTAGAAATCTGAATCTGCAAAGTAACCAGTCACATTTTTCTGTATGATGTTTTCCCTTAAAAGTAGTAATACACAGTAAGCAGTATAAAGCTGAGGTACTTCTGTCCGTCCTTCACATAACTTGAGAACCGATCTACATCACACGTGGTGGGTGTGTTGCTGGGGAACCAAGGATGTGATGCAACAAAGTTATTGCAATTTGGACACAAAACATGTTCAATGTTAATAAACTATGAATAAACAAGCGATGGGCGCGGGGTTTCAAGGCGCTACGGACTGAGTCGAGCATTTTGTTCGCAGCGGGCCTTACAGGCTCATAGCCGTGGAGTTGGTACTCTGGTCTGTTTCTCCAAGCTGGGGGGCGTGCAGACTGCTGTCTCTGTAGGTCATACACGGACTGTGGATGAGTGCACCCCACTTAAACACCCAAACTATCCCTTTAAGCGACGGAAGCAACACCACCGATTTATTTTTTTATTCTCTCTAATTTGTTGTTTTTAGCTGGTGTTATTGTTATTATGTTCCTTTATGTGTGTGTATGTTTATGCTTCCTTGACCTTGTTTCATGTTAATAAAAAATAAATAATGTTCCGGTATGTATAAACGTGTTACTCACCTGTATCCTATGCCTGCCATAGTGAGCAGCCTTCTGGAAGCTTCCATCTCCAGAGTGTCATGGTACTTATCAGAGTGAAAGACCACTTCCTTGATACCTGGACAGAGAGAGGGATCGATTATGAAGAGAGGCAGAAGACAGGAGTGCAAAATAAAAAAACATTGTTAGTCTTCTGAGCAGAGACCTGCTTCTTACCGGGGGAAGTGCATGACAGTTGAAACCAGTAAGAGAGAGAACAAGAGGGAAAAGAATGCTGTTTTTGTCTCCTTGGTAAACAGATGTGCTACATCTGACCGTCCACCCATCCAACTCTTTGGCTCAGAGCTAAATATTTCAGGTCCTCATAGGATGAATCCTAATAATTCTGGTGACCTCCCTCAGGACAAACTTTACACTTTTTCCCTAAAAAAGGCTCAGAAGAGGAGAATCAGAAGCTGGAGTCAACAAGTTTTCAGATCGCTATCTTCCATCTTTTCCGTTCTGCCATGTTTACCTAATCAACCGGGGGGAATGTTTTCATCGACTAGTAATTGAACAAAATGCCAGCGACATGTAGTGTTCAAACTAAGGAGTACAAAATGTAAATAGACAATGCTCAAGGCATTTTAATTTTTTATTCACTGCCATAGTTTAGCCACCAATGCTCTATAGCAACTACATTGTGGCCATGTAGTTGGTACCTCCATCCATCCATTTTCATCCGCTTATCCGGAGCAGGCCCAGCAGGCT
Organism: Ophiodon elongatus; assembly: GCA_016806645.1. Taxonomy (NCBI): domain Eukaryota; kingdom Metazoa; phylum Chordata; class Actinopteri; order Perciformes; family Hexagrammidae; genus Ophiodon; species Ophiodon elongatus. Next base: position 600,501 of record JACSYO010001661.1, on the reverse strand, counting down.
GACCCAGACTTCCCTCTCACTCGCAACATTTTCCAGCTCATCCCGAGGCGTTCCCAGGCCAGCTGGGAGATATAATCCCTCCAGCGTGTTCTGGGTCTTCTCCGGGGTCTCCTACCAGTTGGGCGTGCCCGAAAAACCTCCAGTGGGAGGCTCCCAGGAGGCATCCTGATTAGATGACCAAACCACCTCAGCTGACTCCTTTCAATACGAAGGAGTAGCGCCTCAACTCCAAGTTCCCTCCTGATGTCTGAGCTCCTTACCCTATCTCTAAGGCTGAGCCCGGCCACCCTACAGAGGAAACTCATCTCCTTACCCTATCTCTAAGGCTGAGCCCGACCACCCTAAGGAGGAAACTCATCTCCTTACCCTATCTCTAAGGCTGAGCCCGGCCACCCTACAGAGGAAACTCATCTCCTTACCCTATCTCTAAGGCTGAGCCCGGCCAACCTACGGAGGAAACTCATCTCCTTACCCTATTTCTAAGGCTGAGCCCGACCACCCTACAGAGGAAACTCATCTCCTTACCATATCTCTAAGGCTGAGCCCGGCCACCCTACGGAGGAAACTCACCTCCTTACCCTATCTCTAAGGCTGAGCCCGGCCAACCTACAGAGGAAACTCATCTCCTTACCCTATCTCTAAGGCTGAGCCCGGCCACCCTACGGAGGAAACTCACCTCCTTACCCTATCTCTAAGGCTGAGCCCGGCCAACCTACAGAGGAAACTCATTTTGGCCGCTTGTGTCCGAGACCTCGTTCTTTCGGTTACGACCCAGAGTTCGTGACCATAGGTGAAGGTCGGAACGTAGACCGCCCAGTAAATTGAGAGCTTTGCCTTCCGGCTCAGCTCCTCTTCACCAAGACGGTCCGATGCAGCGCCTGTTTTACTGCTGCAGCCGCACCGATCCACCGGTCGATCTCCCGCTCCATCTTACCCTCACTCGTGAACAAGACCCCGAGATATTTTAACTCCTTCGCTTGAGGTAGGCATTGCGTCCCCACCTGGAGGGAGCAATCCACCGGTTTCCGGCAGAGCACCATGGCCTCAGACTTGGAGGTGCTTACTCTCATCCCCGCCGCTTCACACTTGGCTGCAAACCACCCAAGTGAATGCTGGAGGTCATGGTCCGAAGAGGCCAACAGGACCACATCATCTGCAGATAGCAGAGAGGTGATCCTGAGACCCCTGAACCTGACGTTCTCCACCCACCGGCTGCGCCTAGATATCCTGTCCATGAAAGTCACGAACAGGACCGGTGATAAAGGGCAGCCCTGGCGGAGGCCAACACCCACCGGGAACATGTCTGACTTAATGCAGAGAATACGAACACAGCTCCTACTGCTGTCGTACGGAGACCAGGGTGGCGGAGGTGCCAGCCCATTACATACAAAGCCATACAGTGTGATGAAAATAGTCTGATGTTGAAATTAAATCTCTGAATGTAACTAAAAAAAACAACTTTTAATTTTCTTTTAAAAATGACCATAATAGTAATACATTCCTGCAATATTTCTTTTATCCAATATTTTAAACTGCTCCTATGAGTTACGCATGAAATGCACAAATTCATCACTTTACACCAAAAATTTTACATTATGTAATGATGGACACTACTGTCCCACAATGCAGCAAACAATGAAAAAGGTCAGAGCATCTTACAGCTGATAAAACTAAACAGATAATGGATAGCTGCAGGACCATCTCAGAGAATTTATTAAAAAACATTTAAAATGCAAGCATCCAAAGTCACAGTTTGCATGACATCTATCAGTTTGTCTTATGCTGTTCCCTATTAATTCAAAACAACGATGATGCAGATTAGTACATGATGCATACTTATAGAACAGTATTACAGCATAGTGTAAAAGAGGGTGACAGCTTTAATCTTATTACCTAGGACTCAAATAAAACAATGTCCATTGGACATCCAACGTAGGGCTGGGCGGTATGGCCAAAAATTCATATCACGGTATTTTGTAAGATTCTGGCGGTTTCACGGTATATCACGGTATTTTTTTTCTGAGTAAACATATTCATTCATTGACGCCGAAAAGGACCGCTGGCCAACTGAACAGCTGTTCACCGCTCGTTGTTCACCGCTCGCATGGCTCTTCCGTTCTGTCTCTTCCGTTCTGTCTCTTCCTGTTTGTTTCACCTACATTGCCCTGGGTCCTAAGTCTGTACCCAGCATGCAGTTCGGTGGTGTAATTTTATAAATGTACAATTATTAGTGTTACAAATTGTTTATGTGTCACAAACTGTTGTGTCGTGGTGTTTTCCTGTTAAAGAGCATTAGTTGTGGGTTATTAATTGTTGTTATAAAGTTATAACCATTACTCCATCTCAATACTCGTAAGACAAGTAGCTCCGACCGCTGCGCCCTCAGCGGTGAGTGGGGATCAATATATTCTGCTGCCTGCCGAAGAGCGACAACAGTTGTTACGGCTATGCACCGGGATGACGGTATATGAAAAATTCATACCGTATGAAAATTTGAAACCGGTATACCGGTTCATCCGGTATACTGCACAGCCCTAATCCAAAGGTTGCCTTTATTGTAATGGTCGCTGTGGTTTCTTTGTGGTGTTTGACAACACATATCTGACATTACAGCAGCTAATATGAAAGTGGACAGTCACTCTCAGCAAAGCACACACGAGGTCATGGAAGAAAAATAATAGAGTTGAAAGACAAGTGACCAGTGGAAATGATAGAAAATAGAGAAAAAAGGGCCACGGACAAAGACTAAAGATCTGGTAAAGAAAGGGGAGGTTTACAGCAAGGATAAACGATGCAAAGGATAAGAAAGGATTGATGGATGAAAAGGTGGATAGGCTGAGACAAAGGGTGTTTCTCAAAGTCAAGGACGCTTCCTTGGTAGGACGGGTCCCTCTAAGTTAAGTCCTACAGCAGCTAGGCAAGACTCCTGCCAGACAGTTTTGATGAGTTTTATTTTGTTGCTGTTGGGTTTAAATGAGGTGTGTTTTTACAATCGGCAAGGTCAAATTGCTGTATTTTTTCCAATGGACTATGGTGGCTTTGAGGAGAGCATATTAATTGTATGTTCATAATCGTACAAAACATACAATTCATAAAACAATTGTAAAACACACCTCATTTAAACCCAACAGCAACAAAATAAAACTCATCAAAACTGTCTGGCAGGAGTCTTGCCTAGCTGCTGTAGGGTTGCTTAACTTAGAAGGAACCGTCCTACCAAGGAAGCATCCACTGTGGTCCGTGGTGAGCAGGGTCGTCCTTCAATCAGAGTATCGGCGATTCGATCCCCGGCTCCGCTAGTCCATGTCGATGTGTCCTTGGGCAAGACACTTAACCCCAAATTGCTCCCGTAGCTGTTAATACGGTGTGTGAATGTTAGTTAGTCCTGATGGGCAGGTGGCACCTTGCATGGTAGCCCCTCCCATCAGTGCATGAATGGGTGTAAATGGGTGAATGATGGTTGGTTGGTTGGGTGTTAAAGCAAGAGTGGTTGGAAGACTAGAAAAGATCTATACAAGTACAGGTCCATTTACCATTCAAACCCAACAGCAACAAAATAAAACTCATCAAAACTGGCTTGGTTAGCTCTTTCCACTGTTCTAACAATCACCAACTCTGGTTTGGGCCAAATAAAGCAAGATGTGAAGATATGCTGGCTGTACCCTGCTGTCTCTCTCTGCCATTGCCGGCCTTGGTGCAATTAAAAGCCTGCTGATCGAGTCTCTCGCTGTGTGCCAAAAGGAACAAACTTTAAAATTAGGTCACGTTCAGGATACACAAACACATCCTTGAAAAGATCCTCGACATTGGAACAGTCCGTCGGTGAGCTTTGATGACGTAACATCTTTGAAATTTAACTGTTGAAGGATCTTCTTTAACTTCTGAGAAACCCCCATAATCAATGATGAATAATTGATCAACCTGTGAAAAACTTTCAAGTAGAAGCATAATATGCTATAATATACATCAGGTGAAGGAGGACCTTAATTTAAATATTTTTTGATGCAAAGATTTATTTATTAGCAGGAATGTAGAATAACTTGAAAGTAATGCTCTGTTGATTTCATTTTGGGTAAAAGGTTTTGGGACAAATTAATTTTGCTTCTATTAGTTACAATGTGAATAAAGAGCAGTCTTATTTTGATGCAAAGATTTGTACATTAGATGAAACGTAACACTACATGGAAATGCTGTTTAGCTGAATAGTTCAAAGTTTCATGAGTTTGATTTTATATTTTATTTGAATTTTTGTATTCGTTGGCTAATCTTTCGAGAGTGAATATATATACAATTCAACACGTGTTGAATTGTACACAAGTGTTAACACACACATATTACATAGCCTACATACACACTTGACACTAACGGCGAACATTAAAATTCTAAATTGAGATTTGAATGCTGCTGTGCTTTTGTTTTTGGCATGTATATTCATTGCATTGTAAAGTAAAACAACATTCACTGAGAAAAGATAGATGTAATCATTTCCAAATAAAACGTGTTTTATCTTGTGAAATATTCTGCTTCAAACCATGTTTGTTGCCATTTAGCCTTTTTACTGTCAGGGCCCTTAGCCTCGGGAAGCGTCCATAAGGCGCCAAAGTCCAGAGAAACGTGTAATTAAAAGTCAGCAATAAGCGCAAAAGCAACGGATTCCCTCAGCATCATCGGTAACAACAACATGCAACAGAAAGAAGAAAAAAAGTTCAGGCACATGCGTACAGGATTACAGCTGCCGTAAGAGAGGTGTGTGTGTGTGTGTGTGTGTGTGTGTGTGTGTGTGTGTGTGTGTGTGTGTGTGTGTGTGTGTGTGTGTGTGTGTGTGTGTGTGTGTGTGTGTGTAACACCCACCGGCCTGGATGATGAGCTTGGCACACTCGTTGCAGGGGAACAAAGCCACATACATGGTGCAGCCTTTCACATCAGTGCTGTTCTTGTTCATGATGGCGTTCATCTCTGCGTGGCACACTGAGGGACAGAGTGTTGTGATAGTCCCCAGTCAGTACAAGACATTGTGAGTTTTCTTCTTTTGACTTCTAGGTTGTGTTGCAATCAAGCCACACGCAAACCTTTGAAGAGACACAGGCATAACATACAGGAGCCCTGCTCTTAGGAGGTGTGTGTTTTCTATGACACTGAAGAAATGGACCAAAAACACACCTACTTCTCTTGTAACGCACCATAAGCATAGAACCAGTTCACATTCATTATATTATTTACATCTGGTTGAAAATAGTTCCAATAAACTTTCCACAGTGAGGTCTGTGGATGGTGGAGTAACCATGACAACACTTCTGGAAAGAGATGCTGCTGTTGAATTTCTTCAATGCATTTTCAGTGTTTTAAGGCACCACGAACAAAATTCCAGTAAACTCCATTGTATTGGGGTGGAGGTACAAGTCTCAGTCTGAACACCACTTGGTCAATTTAGTCAAGGTGGTCATTATAAGTACAGAAAGCTGCAGATTACTTATTTGCCCCTGATACCACCCTGAACTGAGCACTAAGGGAGAACGTAAATAGAGAAACAGAGAACGATAAAGAAGAAGAATTCGAGAGCATCTGATCAATGGAGAAGCAGAGACATGTCTTCATTATTTATACTCTCCCACCCTCTACAGGCTAAAGTTTAGCACTCGACGCGTGGAGAGAACTCAGCAGCATAATGTGGACATCTAATGAGTTGTCTTTGTAGCACGCAAATGCCTTTAGAATTGAATTATGCAAATTCCAGAAAACAGATGATTACTCTGGAGTTCTGTGTTCTGGTGGATGAAACCAGGAGCGTTTTGTTACTTTGTTCTTCGTGCACATTTTCATCAACCAAACTTTTGAGTAAAAAAAAAAAAAGAAGATGATTATCCAAAAGAAAAGTGAGGATAAAGCAAGAAGTGTGTGTGCACATGCATTCTCACCATAAAGGTATTTTGTGTCAAGCCGGTTGTCAGCAGAACGGGACCAGGGTAGCTGGTCATCATCACAGCCATTGGGCATACCATTGTAACCAATGCCAACTATCTTATTCTCCTGGTTCACGATACATGCGCCCACCTGCAGAGAGGGAGAGAGGTTACACAGTTTAGTCTGGCTGTACTTTCCTTGAAAAAACGAATTCAGTCTATCATGAAATAATGCATCATCAAATGCAACAGTCACAACATTCAGGAGTATTTCATACACTCTAAAGGCTGGGATATGAATCGGAGTCCTTTAAATTCTGCTTGCTTTATGGAGGACATCCATTTCTATCAACCAGCATGCTCTTCTACATATGAACATAAGTATGTTCATGTAGAAGATCAACATATCAAAAAGATCTTCCCCCATACATATAGACCAAGTGGTCTATATATATGGGGGAAGATCTTTTTGATATGTTGATCTGCGCTTGTTTGAAGATTGAAGAGCTAAGTTTACTCTCACAGCATCTTCCTATTTCGTTTTTTTTGCATCAATGATGTTTTAAGAGCTCATGGGCCTCATGGGCCTCTCTCCTGTGCTGCATTACTAACCTACTGAATGTATTGAAAACCTCTTCCAGTTATGCCACTATGGAAGTGTTAATTTAAATGTGAATCCAGATTAAGATACTATATGGGTGAAGCCCAAACAAAACGTCGACAAGCCTAGCGCACCAAGTGTTTCATTTCAAAGTTATTCACAGAGCTGTTAGTCTACACCCTCAAATAAAGTCCGTCATATTGACCCCTACAGTCCACCGGTCCACCGAGCCTGCACGTCTTTGACTGGGGGAAGCATGTTAGCGAGCACTGCCCCCAATGTTCCAGAACGTTTTTCTACACAGTCCACATTTTGCACGCCAAAGATCTTGGTTTTGCTCGAGTCATAACTTATAAGTTCCTTGTTCAAATGAAGACATTATTCATTGTCATCAATGGTCTTCAAAAAGTGCATGCTGCAAATCAGGTCGAAGTGGGACGTTACTCCAAGTATTGTAGAGCTGCAGCTATCGATTATTTTAATCGTTGAGTATTCTACCCATATAGATTTGTTTTTAGTCGATCTAAACTGAACCACATATTCTATATTACACACATATCTGTGAGGCAAATTTCCACAACTTTTCCAAAACTTTTGGGGTTTATATATTTTTTACAAAACTTCTTTAGGCCTCAAAATAGTTTTTTTTCCAAATCCTGTGACTTTTCCAGGTTTTTTTCATAACCTCACGAACCCTGACTATTGACAATGCTCATCACAATCTGTTAACAATACAACAGACACTGTTTTCTTTCCAAGGGTAAAACCAAAAAATAACAGTCTTATAAATCTGAATTACACCTGGGATCTGTAGGTCATCACGCTAGATACATAATGTGCAGAATAATAGTGACTCTGGATGAATCAACATTTATTCTTGTGCAGTTGACATTGTGAAAACATAAACTTCATGTATCTTAGCAGACCCAAGCCTACTGTACCTTTATATATACACACAAGCTGTCCGTTAGGCTGCCATCTGTAATTATTTAAACAATCAAACACTTATATTTCAAAAGTGTATTAGATACGTCTTTGTCAAGTATGCAATTGCTACAGCCTTTATACACACACACACACACACACACACACACACACACACACACACACACACACACACACACACACACACACACACCTGTGAGCTTGGGTCTTTGCTCCTTTGGGCTGATAGAAAGGCTACAGCCATAAAGTATTCCGGCCATTCCAGGTAGTCTTCCCTCTTCCTTGTTGTGCCGCTACAGAGAAACACACAAAGACATGTCAATTTTTCTCTTATGTCAAAAACTGCTTAAAGCTTTTGGACCTAAGAGGCTTTCCATTTCCTGAAGTTACTGCTCATTTCTGAGCAGTTTCTTCTGTTAACATGTGTTTTGCCACCGAAACCAATTGCTGATCGTTGATGAGCCATATCCGCCGATACAGATAGGTTTAAGGCTCCCAAAATTTTTTTTAAACAGCTGTCCCCCAAAAATATTTTTAACCGCGCTGACGTCATCTATCGTGGTTATATGCATAAAAACACAATTCACAATAAAAAAAATTCGTACGGATTAACTACAGTCCATTACACTACTCCTTACTGTGTATAACCTTCAGTAAAGTGATACGATATATAAATATGAATGGTGATGACACTGCCAAAAAGTCACTACCATAAAGCATGGTGAACAGACGGGGCTAGTATCTGAAGGCGAGGGGTGCTCTACAGCTCACGAACAGCGCCACCTTCACCACACACACACACACACACACACACACACACACACACACACACACACACACACACACACACACACACACACACACACACACACACACACACTCACACACACACACACACACACACACACACACACACACACGACTGGAAAGTGGAGAGTCGTGTGGATCCAATGAGCCCAACGGTATTCATGTGTGGTGATGTTAGTCCCCATAGTAGCCAACTCATATCGAGACCATTTTTAGAAACTTGACGAAACTACATAAAATTACCTGTTGTGACCTTTAGGATAAGCCCAGCCTACTGAAACTATATAACCACAAACTATAGACCTGAGGTCAGAGGATGGCTTTTTATAGTATATTGACAATAAGGGGGTTTCATAGCCGTTTCCAGAACAGAAACGCTCACCATCCAATCTAAAAGAAAATCCAAATCTTGCTAAAATGTGCCAAATCATAGCATGCCTTTTTCCAAAGGTATTTCTTAAGTTCTTGGTGTGTTAAAATGGTATTTTCTAAATTGAATGATTGTTTTTAATCAATTCTCGAGTAGTAAAGAATTGTCAAATTTATCACCAAATCTGTGAAACAACTGGTATGAACCCAGACATTGCTGCAACAACTTATGCGATATAATAGGCATAGGAATGCGATTCATTAATTAATTCAATATTATTTCTGATTCATGAAAGAATCACTTGATACACACTGCTGAGCTGCATCAAATTAATCTGACCTGCTATCTGCCCCTAAAGGTAGGCCAGTAGGGTCCAGTAGTCCGTACCACTGGAAGATCCAGTGCCGGTACACGGAACTGGGAATAGGGGACAGGAGCCTGCCAAAACCCATACAACAAACCCATCAAGATCACATTTCAACAAGAAAGCGTGAGGTCACCAAAAAGTCAAGTACTTCTGCCAAGGTTCGTGTTCCGTTTCTACGCATTATGTTTTGCTTTCATTAACTGGGGATTCATGTAGTTTGGGATTAAATCGGAAAAATCTGTTACTAACTGGAAAAAATCAAGTGAACGCCCCTCAATAACACGCAACACATCTTCTTTCCAGAGCTCATGAACACACAGAAGACTTCCCAACCCAGGAAGGATCCTGTGACTGCATCATAGTCTGTCTCTCCAAGTGCCAGTCGAGTTCTCTTATGAAGTGCTTCTAAATTGTTCCAGTGTCAGTGTGTTTGTGCCCGCCACAGACCTGCAGGTTTAAGTAACTCTACTGCTGACAAACATCTCCTTCTGTCTGATAGTGAGGGCTGTGGGCTTTTGGCAGTCAGTGGTTTCTTGCAAAAATCTCCCAAGTAAAATGACAGACAAGATATGTCGTGATGTCATACAAAATGTAATATATATTGTATTGTACTTCTGTCCATCCTGATAAAGAATCCTCCTATGTTGCTCTCCTGAAGGTTTCTTCCCCTTTTCTCCCCTTTTTCTCCCCTTAAAGGGTTTTGGAGGTTTTCCTGATCCGATGAGAGGTCCTGGGACAGAAATAATTGAATTGAATTGAATTAAGAACAAATTGACCAAGTGATGATACATTGGAGGATAGACTAAAGACACTGAGATATGAAAGAGTTCCTCTTGGGTCAGCGGGGACCCCCGGTTGGTAGGGTGGGGGTTAAATAAAGGATTTGCTTAAGTCACGTCAGATGTTCCTAGTTTCTTTCAACACAAAGGTGAGCGCATGTGTTAGGGGTGGGAGGAGACCACCAGGGGGCGGGAGGGGACCACCAGGGAGCGGGAGGGGACCACAAGGGAGCCGGGTGAACGAGTCACTCAGGCTGGGTTAGAAATACGACCTACGAAAACACGGACCAGTGGAGAAAGAAACTACAGCACGTGGACGGACCACTCTGTCCGTCTCATAGCAGAGCCTTACCGGGGACGTTACTTTGTCACGGTGGTTGTTGTTGTTGACAATAAGTTAGGTGTAGTTACCCGTCTGGCGTCGGCTGCTGAACCTCTTCCATAGTCTTCCTGGTCCGGTCTCAGTCGTGGTGGCGCTGCTGCTGCTCTCTCTTCTGTTCACGTCACAGTCAGCCGTGGCAGAACACTACGTCACGTTGCCTCGACGCGAAATAGGAAGAAATCTCCCGCGTTATTTTGGTGGAGCACTTTTGCCCCGAGCTTTGCCTTTCAGGAGAAACTCCGACTCCTTTTACAAGGATGACTCGAAGAGTCCAGTCATAAGCATGATGAGCACAGTAAGTAACCTTAAGTTATGGAAGTCGTAGAGTAGAATATGTAAGACAGAGTAAGGCAAGGCAAGGCAAGTTTATTTGTATAGCACATTTCAACAACAAGGCAATTCAAAGTGCTTCACATAAAACCATTAAAAGCATCAAAACATAATGCAAAAGAAAAGAAGATTTACAAACAATTAAGAAAATTAATTTAAATATAAAAAATAGTCAGTAAAACATTAAAAAGCCAAAAAATTTAATAAAAGTTGCAGTGCAGTTTAAGAAATAAAATACGGTAGTGAAATGCAGAAATTGATTATGTTCCTTGAATCTGGTTCAATTAAAGGCAACAGCAAACAGAAGAGTCTTCAATCTGGATTTAAAGGAGCTGAGGGTCTCAGCAGACCTGCAGCTTTCAGGGACTTTGTTCCAGATATGTGGAGCAGAGAAACTGAACGCTGCTTCTCCATGTTTAGTTCTGACTCCAGGAACAGAAAGTAGACCGGTCCCAGACGACCTCAGGGGTCGGGATGGTTCATAAGGTAGCAGCATATCAGAAATGTATTTAGGTCCTAAACCAACCTTTATAAACCAACAGCAGGATTTTAAAGTAAATTCTTTGTTGGACAGGAAGCCAGTGCAAAGACCTCAGAACTGGAGTGATGTGATCCACTTTCTTGGTCTTAGTGAGGACTCGAGCTGCAGCGTTCTGAATCAGCTGCAGCTTTCTGACTGACTTTTTACAGAGACCTGTAAACACACCGTTACAGTAGTCCAGTCTACTGAAGGTAAAAGCGTGGACAAGTTTTTACAAATCCTGTTGAGACATAAATCCTCTAATCCTTGCTATATTCTTCAGGTGATAGTAGACTGATTTTGTAGTTGTCTTGATATTGCTGTTCAGGTTGAGGTCTGAATCCATAACTACACCTAGGTTTCTGGCTTGGTTTGTGGAGTAGTAAACTGGTTCAGACCGCCTGGCCCGTCTGTTGGGGACCAAGCATCCCATTGTCTTTGGCGTGTTACCGCCGTCGATTTGATACAACAATGACACGTCTATTAACGAAATTATGAAATATTTATGTAAATTAGTTAGCTTAGTTTGCCCCACCATTTCATCAAAGTCCCAAATGAGGATAAAATTATTTAAGAATTTGACAAAAAGTGAGTTAAAACATCTATAGCCACTGATTTGACTGACAGTCAACTAAAAAAAAGTAACTTTATTGTGGAAGTGGGCGCTAGCTTCTCTCTAGTCTAGACTAAAGATCTACATGGGGCTGTCTTGCTGTTGCTCATAGCAGTACGGAGCCAGAGAATGGGCCATAGAGGAAAAGAATGAGTATACTGAGGACTCAATTTACTCAGGTGTGCACAAGATGTAATCCGTTCCCTCAGTTTAAAGGGGACTTATGCTCATTTTCAGGTTCATACTTGTATTTAGGGGTGCTATTAGAACATGTTCACATGCTTTGATGTTCAAAGAACACGTAATTTTTCTCATACTGTCTGTCTAATTATGAATGTATTCACCCTCTGTCGGAAACACTCTGTTTAAGCCTCTCTTTGAGCCCCCCTTCCAGAAAAGCCCAGTCTGTGTTTGCCATTTCTCCTCTGTCCTCTGGACAGTTCTAAAGGGAGGGCTTGTCACTCAGTACAATTAGTGCCCTGGAGGTCACATGTTTCTGGAAGAAGTTTCAAGATTTAAGATAGGACTTAATCATAATTCTCAGTATCACGTTACAATTATCTTCTTCTTCTATTATTATTTGAAACAACCTAATGGCCTGTTCAGGGTGTAACCAGACTTTCACCCACTGCTCTGACATACTTGTCAGAGGCTCACTGACAGCTGCGGACTTATATGGTTGTGACTGTGGTTCCGTTCGTACTGCATTTGAGTCTGGTGTTCCACACAGACTGGTGTTCCACACAGCACTCTATTCCAGTTGGTAGCGGTAATGCACCATTACGCTGTTTGCTCGGAGTTCACCGCCATTTGTGTTCCTTTAAAGAAAAATTATACAAATGTAGGTAACGGCTCATGTCCTCGCACAACCTCTCTTCAAAACTAACTGGACAGGAGTCTGGAGCAAAACTGGACCATGCACAGTTGGCACGCTTGCTATGTGTACAGTCCCTGCGGTCACAAATTTTGGGCTGCACATGAAACATCATTTACGACACACAGACCAATGTGGACCTTGATAGACAAGCAGAACATCTGAATTGGCCTTTAGCTGGGCCCAGGATGAGCTTCAGCCTGCTGCAACCTTAGAAAGTATAAGCGGGTATGGATGATAGCACCCGTATGGTGTGTGTGGCTGTGGGTGTGTGTGTGTGTGTGTGTGTGTGTGTGTGTGTGTATCTTGATTAATTTTGTAACTGTAACAAGTTTGCACATAGTTTTGAATGTTGAATGCACTGAATGCTTGTTATTATTTGATCTATTCATTCAAGATATATATATATATATCTTGAATGAATAGATCAAATTAATTTATATATATAATATATCACCAGGAGTATCAATTATGTGTCAGGCATGTTAATATGACTTTGTTGTCCATTTTTTCATTGCTTACCAGATAATTTGATCAGCACGTCTACGGGAGCAACTTGGGGTAAAGTGTCTTGCCATCGACATCTACCACTAAGCCACAGAAAAGCTTTTGGCTAGCTAACTATTGTTAAATTAAGTAGCATATTCAACTTGGCCATGTGTTAATAGCCGAATAGCTGACAATTCTCACCCGGGCACAAATAGACACTTCAACATGTATATACTGTCTATATGCAGACTCAGACAGACATCCAGTTTTCAACAAAGACTCCGACCGATTGTCGAACCTCGGATTCAAGAGGAGCAGTGCGGATTCCGTCCCTGTTGTGGAACAGTGGACCAGCTCTTTACCCTCGCAAGACTACTGGAGGGGTCCTGGGAGTTTGCCCAACCAGTCTACATGTGTTTTGTGGACTTGGAGAAGGCTTTCGACTGGGTCCCTCTGGCTTTTTGTGGGGGGTGCTGCGGCGTATGGGGTGCCGGACCCGTTGCAACGGGCCATCCGGTCTCTGTACGACCGCAGTAGGAGCTGTGTTCGTATTCTCGGCATTAAGTCAGACATGTTCCCGGTGGGTGTTGTTCTCCGCCAGGGCTGCCCTTTATCACCGTTCCTGTTCGTGACTTTCACGGACAGGATATCTAGGCGCAGCCGGGAGGAGGAGAACGTCAGGTTCGGGTGATGAACATGTTGCGGGTGAGAGGGAAGCCTGGGTCGGCCTGCTAGGCCTGCTGCCACCGCGACCCGACCCCGAATAAGCGGATGAAAATGGATGGATGTTTGGAACATGCTTCAGTACATTGCAGAAGTTGAGAAGGTAAGTTGATTCAATGTGTTTTATTTGTGTTCTATCACAAACTGAAGTATTTTCTCAAATGTCAAAGTCATTCTAAACTGCTGTTTACATTGTAAATGTAAAACACTTTTCATGTTAATGAAAGTCAGCGCTCAGCTTCAATCACTGATGTTAAAAACCACAAACCAAGCCAGAAATCTAGGTGTAGTTATGGGTTCAGACCTCAACCTGAACAGCAATATCAAGACAATTACAAAATTAGCCTACTATCACCTGATGAATATGGCAAGGATTAGAGGACTTATGTCTCAACAGGATTTGTAAAAACTTGTCCACGCTTTTATCTTCAGTAGACTCGACTACTGTAACGGTGTGTTTACAGGTCTCTGTAAAAAGTCAGTCAGAACGCTGAAGCTCGAGTCCTCTCTAAGACCAAGAAAGTGGATCACATCACTCCAGTTCTGAACGTCTTTGCACTGGCTTCCTGTCCAACAAAGAATTGACTTTAAAATCCTGCTGTTGGTTTATAAAGCACTGAATGGTTTAGGGCCTAAATACATTTCTGATATGCTGCTACCTTATGAACCATTCCGACCCCTTAGGTCATCTGGGACCGGTCTACTTTCTGTCCCAAGAGTCAGAAGAACTAAACATGGAGAAGCAACGTTCAGTTTCTCTGCTCCACATATCTGGAACAAGGTCCCTGAAAGCTGCAGGTCTGCTGAGACCCTAAACTCCTTTAAATCCAGATTGAAGACTCTTCTGTTTGCTGTTGCCTTTAATTGAACCAGATTCAAAGATCTTAATCATTTTCTGCATCTCACTACTGTATTTTATTTCTTAAACTGTCCTGCAACTTTTATTCAATTCTTTAGCTTTTTAATGTTTTACTGACTGTTTTTAATGTTGTTTTTAATGTTTAAATTAATGTTTTTAATTGTTTTTAAATCTTCTTTTCTTTTGCATTATGTTTTGATGCTTAATGGTTTTATGTGAAGCACTTTGAATTGCCTTGTTGTTGAAATGTGCTATACAAATAAACTTGCCTTGCCTTGCCTTAATTTAAATTAATTCCCACATATAATCTAAGCCCACTGACCTTTTAATCTAAGCAGGAAAACAGATAAACAGACATACAAGCAGTTTTAAGGCTGTTTTATACTTGTAAGTATAGACTCTAATAGGAGATGCCAAATCTGGTGGACCACAGTGGAGGAGACTATAAAGAAAGCCGGATGTCCATGAGAAGGTGGTTCACCATTTGAGGAGCTTTGGTACCAGTCACTCTAAGGCCGTTAAAAGGGAATCCATCAGAGTCCATCAGACTTTGCCACTGAGGATTCCACCTGTGGCCCAAGAGAAGATGGCTAACTCCAACAGAAGTCCCAGTCCCACCAAATATACCAAGTTGTAGAGTCCACCAGAGTCAAGTGGACTAATGGGGCTAAACTGTTTTTGGTCAATGCTGAAGACTTCATTTGGATTCCAGTGCTATTGCAAGACGTTGGACTACTAGGATGCGTGTATCAGCAGGTTCCACCTCTTGTGAGGGGCCCTCTGAGGGGAGGTATTCCCCTCCACCTACCAACTAGTCAACTGTTATTTCTTCATCTTTCCTTGTTTAGCACATGTTGTCCAGATGTTCGGACTTGTGTGGTTTTAAGTTGTCTGGAGGTTCATGAATGCAATGCAGGATTGGGTAATTTGGTATAATGGTATAAAATTGGTGTCACTTAATGTAAATGATGCGAATATCCCCGTTAAAAGGAGCAAGGTCATGGCTAAACTAAAAAAAGAAGGGGCCCAAGTACTATTTTTACAAGAAACCCTCCTGCCTCAACAGGAACAAGAGACTAACAATTTACAGGTGCATACAAGGTTATAAGGATACAAGGCTATTATTGTCATTGGACGACAGGGTTGCATTTTGCTATACAATAAATAAACAAAATCTATATAATATATGGGGAGTGGAGGATGAGTTAAGGAGTCTCACAGCCAGATGAAAGAAGCTGTTTTGAAGTCTGGGGGTTTGGCAGCTGATACTTCTGTGTCTCTTCGCAGGCAACTCTTCTCACCAATATCACTGCGCAGTAGATGGGTATCAACTGTATCTACATCCACCTACTATTCAAGAGTGTGTGACACCATATCATATAACTGATGGCATTATAACTTTGGGTCCTGCAGACCCCCGAGGTGTACTTTTTGTCATACACAGATACTTTATTCTGTCATTCCAAATTTTCATGATTTTGAAATTTATTTGTTCCAATGACTGTAGTAATATTAAAACTGTTACAGCAGTTTTAATGTAATGTGTGTTGCATGGTCTGCTTTACTGCTTAGTGTAAGAGATGGAAAAACCTCCCTGGCTTCCCTTGAGTGGCATTATAAGCTGACCATTACAGACTGACCATTAAAAGCCACGTATCACATATAATAAACACATTTAGACTCTCGGCCCTGTCATGAATGATGGAAACCAGTGCAATGAAGCTCAGCATTTACACTGGTCATAATAACATGCGTCTTTGGTGCCACCCAGAGGAAATGTGACCACATTGCAGCTTTTCCACACAGTATTGGACACTTGAAATAACGAGCCCGTTTCCAGTTTGTAGAGATGAGTGTGGGTTATTTATAGAAAAAACTTTTTTTCTCTCTTTACACTACATACCACTACAGTTCGTAACTAATTGATTATCCCACCTCTACCGTACCTCATCTACAGGTCTATACACACGTTTTCTTCTTCTGCTCCGTGTTCTTCTTCTTCTTCTCTTTCCTATGAATCAATCCCGAAAATGTAATTATTACAACAGCACGAAACCTCCTGTAGTGGTAAAGTGGTACAGTATCATGACATAATAGAGAAACTATTACTATTCATCTGCATATTTCTGCATTACAATGTGTATCACAGAAGTAACAAAACAATGACCAAAAATATTTAAGGGGGTACCTGTTCATGTCCTTAATGTCCAAACATTCTCATGTTTTACAACAATACATATGGAAAACCTAACTAAATACACTGCTATACTCTCTGTTTCTAATCATCTGAAGTTATTTGTTGCGAAAGCATTTTGCGCTAATGTTTAACTATCATGCGGGACAAAATCCATTATTGAGGGGCAGAGAATTTATTGCCGTTTATTTTTAAATTGATTTTGTTCACTCACTCATACTTTAGCGCTTGGCTTAACTTCCCACTAAATTTCTTTCTGAAGACGTTTCTAAAAGCTGACAAACCAATAAAGAAGGACCTACTGTCCTATACTAATTCAATTCAATTCAATTTATCTTGTATAGCCCAAAATCACAAATTACAAATTGTCCTCAGAGGGCTTTACAATCTGTACACATACGACATCCTCTGTCCCAGAACCTCTCATCGGTTCAGGAAAAACTCCCCAAAAAACCTTTAACGGGGAGAAAAAGGGAAGAACCCTTCAGGAGAGACACAGAGGAGGA
This sequence comes from Ophiodon elongatus, assembly GCA_016806645.1. Classification (NCBI taxonomy): domain Eukaryota; kingdom Metazoa; phylum Chordata; class Actinopteri; order Perciformes; family Hexagrammidae; genus Ophiodon; species Ophiodon elongatus. The sequence continues at coordinate 583,242 of JACSYO010001661.1, read as the reverse complement.
TCCTCTATCAGGATGGACAGAAGTACAACAGTCTTCAGCCACCTCGCCCGGTCCAGGGAAACCGGGGAACCCTCCCGGAGCCAGACCCAGGAGGGGAGCTTGCCAGCGAGCATCTGGTGGCCGGGCCTTTGCCCATGGGGCCCGGTCGGGCTCAGCCCCAAGAAACAACATGGAGCAGCCACCCTGTGGACCCACCACCCGCAGGGATAAGCATCGGGGTCGGGTGCTATGTAGACCGAGCGGCGGGCCGGGCAGGGGGCCTGGGCGAGCCGATCACCGGCAGCATAGACTAGCTCTAGGGATGTGGAACGTCACCTCGCTAGCGGGGTAAGAGCCAGAGCTGGTGCGGGAGGTGGAGCAGTACCAGCTAGATATAGTTGGCCTCACCTCCACACACAGCACTGGCTCTGGAACCAAGCTCCTGGAGAAGGGTTGGACTTTGTCCTTTTTTGGAGTTTCCCAGGGTGAGAGGCGCCGAGCGGGAGTGGGGATACTCATGAGCCCACGGCTGAGCGGCGCCGTGTTGGAGTTTTCCCCGGAGTTTTCCCACAGGTCGCCTCCCTGCGCCTGTGGGTTGCGGGGAGTAAGGCTCTGACTGTTGTTTGTGCCTATGCACCAAACAGCAGTTCAGAGTATCCGGCCTTCTTGGAGTCGGTGGGAGGGGTCCTGGAAAGGACGCCTCCTGCTGATTCCATAGTTCTCCTGGGAGACTTCAATGCTCACGTGGGCAATGACAGAGAAACCTGACGGTGGGTGATTGGGGGGAACGGCTTGCCCAATCTGAAGCCGAGTGGTATCCTGCTATTGGACTTCTGTGCTAGCCACGGTTTGTCCATAACGAACACCATGTTCGAACATACGGTGGCTCATAAGTACCTGGTACCAGAACATGTCAGGCCGTAGATCAATGATTGACTTTGTAATCGTATCATCTAATCTGCGGCTGTATGTCTTGGACACTCGGGTGAAGAGAGGAGCAGAGCTGTCAACTGATCACCACCTTGTGGTGAGTTGGATCAGATGGCGGGGGAGCTGGATCGAAAGACCTTGCAAGCCCAAACTTGTAGTGACGGTAAACTGGGAATGTCTGGCGGAGGATCCTGTCCGGGAGGTCTTCAACTCCCATCTCCGGAAGAACTTCTCACATCCCAAAGGAGGCTGGGGATATGGAATCCGAGTGGACCATGTTCAAAGCCCCTATTGTGGACGCGGCCGCTAGGAGCTGTGGTCGGAAGGTCACCGGTGCCTGTCGTGGCAGAAACCCGAGAACCCGTTGGTGGACACTGGGGATGCCAACCGTCAAGCTGAAGAATTCAATTCAATTTATTTTTGTATAGCCCAAAATCACAAATTACAAATTTGCCTCAGAGGGCTTTGGGAAAGGAGGCCTTTCGAGCCTGGGTGGCTCAGGGGGTCTCCTGAAGCAGCTGAGAGGTACCGGCAGGCCAGAAGGGCTGCGGTGGTCACGGATGCTAAAACTCGGGCATGGGAGGAGTTCGGGGAGGCCATGGAGAAGGACTTTCGGTTGGCCTCAAGGAGGTTCTAACAAACCTTCCGATGGCTCAGGAAGGGAAAGCAGGGCCTACCCCAGGCTGTGCTCAGCGCAGGGGGGGAACTGCTGACCTGGACGGGGGACATCAAATATCAATCAATGAAGAAATACTCTCCAGTTCTGATGTAATTGATGCTATTGCATCATCTACGCTAGCGTCTTCAGGAGCCGCCATTTTTGTTTGGAACGCCTCTCTGTGTCGTCTCGCCCGAAGCCACCAGTACCTTCACACCGGACGCTGATTTTGTAGAGCAAGCCAGTGCACGGACCGAAGGCATTACCTGAATCATCTGTTCAGATCACTAGAACTACGGCTGGTAAAATCATGAACTCTGCTCTGGGTATCCAGCAACAGCCTCCAGGCCTGCTGTTTCCTGCTCTGATCATGGTAAATACAGTTGGTAAAGTCATATAGGTATCCAGTAAAAATCTGCACAATGAGAAAAAATGCTAATAACGTTGGGTGCTTTACTGCTGAGTTGAATTTTTTTCAACTCGAGCTGGGGCAGAGCGGAAAACCACGAGGTGCTTACCAATGCAAAAGCAGTGCACAAAAAAAACTTTACTCTTATTGAAAATAAGAAAGAGCTGCCACAGGCTGCTTATACATGCTCTGTCTGATCAGGGCCTTACAAGATTCATTTTTTCTGTCAGCAGTCAAACAGTTGCAAATGTAACTCCTTGAACATGAAGCTTACCATGTTCTTGATTTCTCACAAACTCACATCCAGGGGATGCGTAACAAAAACATGCAATCAGCTATAACTACATATTAAGCTATTGTGTAGATATGCAAAGTGTATGTCTGGAGCTTTTATCGTGACACACACGTCTGTTGAGTAGGCGGTCCGATGTGGACCAGGACACATTTACGTACAAACTGTTAAAAGAATGTGGCCATATGCAGCCTAGACCACAGCCACATGTGGTCTGAGCAATCGGATCGGAGTGTCCTCAGTGCAGTCACACCTGTATTTAGAGCGATCCACTAGCAATCATATCACCGAGACGCATGTTAATGCCAGGTCTAACAGGGTCTTAGTTGTAGTGCCTTTTGCACAATCCACATCTCTTTTATTCCGGTCTCTTCACGTTCATCTCCTTACTTGTGGTCAATGAGGTTGATTTGCTTACAGGGTGTCCAAAAAGGTGCTCTTTGTAGTTTTTGGTTGCTTTGTCTTAAGTCACAAAACAGTTAAATAGCCCTTTTTTTTTTCATGTGTTCATTGTCAAAGCAGGACAATGAAAAGCTTTTTCTCCCCGTTAAAGGTTTTTTTGGGGAGTTTTTCCTGTGTGAGGGACCTGGGACAGAGGAAGGCCCTCTGAGGCAAATTTGGGATTTTGGGCTATACAAAATAAATTAAATTAAATCCAATTCAAAAGTGATCCCCAGTATAGATAGCATTGACTTCTGTTGGACTGACAAACACAATATTGAGAAATTAGTTATCATTGTAAAAAGAAAAGTAGTAAATATAAAACAATTCAAACAAGCACCTTCAGTTTTAAGATTTGTGTATTTATTTATGATATTTAGAAAATCATTTACTGTACCCTCATCAGCCGAGGCCTTTATTCCCGGACATTCATTCAGTCATTTCACTTGAGACTTGAGTTAAAAGCTTCGTAGGAAAATACAAAGCAAGCTGACAGATAACGGGGATCGAACACTGACGATGCCAGAACAATAGAAAAGTGCATTAAGAATGTGGTGTAATATTTCATTAAACCCAAACTAAATTGATGATCATTTGTCGTAGTTTATTTGCAGTGTTGTGGAAGGTTCTGTGTTCTTCAGCAGACTGGAGGTGCTCTTCAACCTAAAAATACCAGACAGACACAAAAATATTTTAATTAATTAATCTGATAAACCCAACAAGATCAAGAAACATTAACAAGATTCAAAGTTGGAGGGGCAACTAATGCTGCTATTATCAAACCAGGATGGTTCCAGCAATAAGATCAATAACTTAAAATCCCTCGTGTGAAAGGAATCAGATCTTAAAAAACAAACGTCTGACACTGGCACAGCTGACAAGGTTCGCCAGATTTAGAACTTGAGTTATGTACACATTGTAAAACAGAAACAGGAAAAGCTAAAAACAAACAACATAAATAATGAAAATCAGGGAGCAGATGGATTTCACAACCAGGAGGTGGTAATTGTGAACTCCTTTTCAGTGAAGTCTGGAGAACTTACATGTTGGTGATCCTCTCCAGTCTGTCCTTGAGGTCCTCCTGGAAAAAGAAACAGACAAGACAAGAAAACATGTGTCTTGCTCCAAAACAAATATTGGGCGACAGCTTATGAAAAGCTTTCCTGAATGTTGTGGCTGCAGTCCAGAGTATGAGAATAATATACAGTATATTACTTCTTTTGCCCGCACATTGGGGAAAAAAATGATGACTTTAGGAAAAGGAGCTCATTTTAAGTCTTAATTTGATACAAAGATTTGTTAATCAGCGAGAATGTAACACAACATGAAAGTAAAAGCAGTGCTCTGTGCAATACTGAAATATTGTCCCTAAAATATAATTAGAAATTGTGATGAATATTTGTGATTATCATTTTGCCCACAGTTGTGCAGCCCTAACCAGCTGCATGCGGTGGGGCAGCAGCATGCAGAGTTTCCCAACAAATAGGGCCGCCTATACGGCCCTGCATCACATGTTCTCCACCGGAGGTGCACCCCAGAGGGCACCGCTCTGTCAGTACAGGTTGCTGATGTCGGCTCCTTTTTAGTAAGCTCAACGTGTCATAATGATAAATAACGGTTCAGCCAGTTTGCATACAATCAAACCAGTCTGAGCTTGTAACCGGACCAGACCGGTAAAAAACAGAAATCGACTGAACTCTTTTTGAATAGAGGCAACCTACACGAATAGCTCTGTAAACAACACTTCAACTCAGTACAATGCCCAAATCTACAACCTCAACAACTTATTACAAAACATTTTTTTAAATAGAGTGAACTGTAAGGTATTCATATACAGTATTTGCTTACCCTCTGTAAATACTTATTTAAACGCCTGGTCAGGGACAACAATCCCCAAATGTTTACAATGCAGCGTGATAGAATGTGAAAGAAATACTACAACTAATACGGTGATGTCATTCACAAAATAATGACCTAATCATCCAAATCTAATCTTTTTTTATTCATAATGACAGCACGATGAGTCCTTTGCGCCGTCTCACCTTTGAAGCATTGGACATGGTGCAAGAAGAGGAGGAGTCAGATGACGGACATGGCAGCGGGACACTTAACTAAGAGAGAGACGAGAAAGCAAAGGTCATTCTAAAAACGTGCTCAGTCAAGGATTAATGTGAAAACTAGTTTAGTGCTAGTTTCAAGCTAATCACAGTTTAACCACCTGTGAAGGTGACCAAGGGTAAGATGGAGCATCCTGAGACTGAAGTTCTTAATGTATCAGTCTATACAGATGCACATGCATACCTCACTGTCCCCGCAACCATGAAATGTTTAAAGCAACAATACATAAACATGACTGCCTTGATATTGAATCCACTTTTTGGAGTGGAATGTACATTGACTTTATTACAGTATTGATCCTAGTCTCATTCTATAGTGTTCATGACAAAAGGCTAATTTCCCTTTTACAGATAGAATCCAGAAGTTCTGTCTTGTAGCTCTTGACTTCAGAACAAAATTTTTCATCCTATAGTATATACAATACAGGGCTATAGCTTTGATTATCAATGTGTTACAACCCACCATTGTCATGTGAAGATGCTTGAACATGTTTAATAAAATCAACACATTAACAGGCAGAAACAGACCACAAAACAAGACATTCAGTGATTACATTCTACATGGAGATGAAATTAAAATGTCACAGCATGTACATTACCTGTATATTGCTCAGATCATGTTTAGTCTCCAATAACAGCACTCTGCTCATCAGATTTTCCCAGCTCTCTCTGGATATAGTGATGACTTCTCCTTCATTCTGGAACAGAACATGATGAATAGAAAAGGTGGCTGCAATTGGTATGTTGGCCTCGGGCTGAACAACACTGCGATACAATCACAACATATCACAGGCTGGAGATAACTATTGCTTTTATTCAAAGTGCATCAAGAATGGCAATATGAGAGTTATAGCCACATTCCAATTACATTCTGAACAATCTGGTTCACAGGAAGGAGGCACTGTCTTATATGGTTTCATGTATTCCGTCTCTATGACTTTTACGATTCTTACCTGTTTTATAATGCCTATGTATTTATATTTATTTGGATCTATCAGGGCATGGCCACCCTTGGACATGCTTGTCTACCTTGTCTTTGGTGTCTAACTGTAATGTCTGTTGGCTACGTATTGTTTGGAGCGGATTGCAGCTGTGTACAGCACTACTACCCAAGCTAAATTTCCACCTTGGGGACAATAAAGTATATCTTATCTTAAAATCGTACCTCCTGGGCTGGCTCCCTGCACATATCGAGGCAGTTGCTATGGAATGTAGTCTACACTAGCAGCTAGCATATTTTTTTTAAATCACATGCTAGTGTTATATTAATTTCAATGTAGCTATTTATTTACATTTATCTGAAAAACTGCCCAGCGTCAGTAGGATGACTTTGATAACTGCTTGCCTTTAATTGTTAAGCAGAGGTGTGTTGCTTGGCGAGGATGTTGCTCTGCTCTCTCTGGCCCCTGAGTAAAGTAACCAGTAGCTCTGGAGAGAGGTCTCACACCTGTGGCCACTTATGGCCATAACCTCTATCCTTTCCTTCATTGTAATGTAGCAGGGTATTTTTCTTACTTCCTTGAGCTTGAGTCCCGTATGAACCAAAGAGATTGCTTGACTTGAGCTACCCGTTTTATAAGAATTTTTTCTTGCTGCCTGTCAATTGAAGGAAATATTAAAGAAGTAGAGTAAAGAATGTCATATCAACCTCGTCTGTGATTGTCCGTTTGTCATGTTTCTCCAGGCGTTTCTCCAGGATATTGAGCCGGTCCATCCCAGACAGAAGACTCCCTAGCTGAGCTTCCAGTGCTGAGAGCCTTCCCTCCACCTCTGATGACTGACAGACAGTAGATACAGTCACATGACATTTTATATTGGCACGTGTTCCAACTCCTCTGCAGAGACGATCCAGTGGTCCTCAGAACATTAGGCCTGTCAATGTTGCGGTACAGAACTCAACCACAGCTCATGGGGAAAGCTACAATGCTGTAGAAAATGTTGTTTCAAACAAAAACATTTAAAATAAATGTTCTTTATCATCATTAACTAACCTCACAAGCTTTTGCTTAAAGATGGTTCTGACTACAGGAGTTTAGGGCCAATCTAACCCCGATTCCCCCCTCCTGACAATCGGAGGGAGAAACCGGTATTGGTCTGTACTGATGTTCGGCTCAAATAATCTGGTAATGTAAGCTTTGCAGATCTAGTATTAAACCTCCTGAACTGTTCGCAGCCTCACTACTTTCCAAACGGGACCATAACAGCCAATGAGAGAGCCGAGCCGGAGCAGCTGATGGGGTTTCCAAGCCCTTGTTCCAGCCTTTGAGGCTAACCTTAGCTAGCATACCACTGTTGACAGATATCAAAACTGACCTAAAATCTCACCTCCAGTTCTCGCTGAAGAATAGAGAACCCATGCTGACAGCGTCTCCCCAACCCTTTTCTAATCCAGGCTCTTTCAACCTTCTGCTTTTGTTTTTTCTCAATGCAAAGAATCTCAACAGTAAGTTGTAGAACCACATCAGCCCCCGTTTTGTTTACATCTGCTTCCCCATGGGATCACGTGAGGTGGTTTGTTGCTCCCTCTGGCACAATAATCTTAATAATATCCTGTAATGTGCCATTACATTCAAATGTTGAAGTATGTGCATGTTTGAGATTAGAGAAGAACATCTGTGATGATTCTCCTTCTGTGTGTCATGCAAAACGATTACAAAATCGGTCAGGATTTTAAAACTCCTGTAGTCAGAGCCTGGCATTTGTCTTTATACTGGTTCAGTAAATGCTTACGTAAAGAAGGTTTTCCTTGTCCCCCCCGCGTCCTGCCAGCTCTGTGATCCCATTTCCAGGAGAATTGGAGGAGTACACTTCATTATGAGAGGTACAGGTTACATCATGGGAGGAGAATTCTTCCACATAGGAGGAGTTTTTAGGAAAAGTGGAGGAATTTTCTATGTGATTCACAACAAATGGCCTCTTGGACACCTTAAAAACATAAAAACACAAACACAAATGGTATTCAACTGAAGAGAAATTCCTGATGCAGTTCTAACCTTTCTGTAAATACCCCCCCCCCTACTCCTTTAAAAATTATATATATATATATAAAAAAATTCTACACATCAACACTGAACTCTGTGGTCAGTGTTGATGTGTGGTCGGGAAAATAAATATAATAAAGTGTGCCATTATCTCCTTTCTGAGGTGTCACTGTTTGTTCTGTATCTACTTTGAATCCTCCGTGTGTTTTGGTTTTTGTTGAGTGGCTAGTTAAATACTTGGTGTCTTGTGTTTTTACAGTAGAATTTGGGGATGTGTTATCTAGATCATTGAGTGGTGTGCAATATTGTATGGTACTGTGTTCTTTTAGTGGTGTATTGAACTTTACACGATACTTACAGTGTCTGCATCAGTCAGTGTTGGATGAGCTTCTCCTCTGTCATCCTTGTGTGAGGCAGGACATCTGACTCTCGGCTACAACACACACAGACACACAATTCTATTGGTTATGTTGCAGTTGCTTGTTTGTTGGATGAAGTTTGTCTTCTGTTTTGTTCTCCTCTAAACTTCCCTACTGTCCCCGCATAGATAGTAGCAGTCACATGATTTGGTTTAGGTCTAGGCCGGGGATTGAGTTACCGCTACACTTTATGGCTGTGTGCGTCTGTCCTTAGTAGTGGGACGGCAACACGCAGGCCATGTGTAGCAATAGGGCTTTGTGAAACAAAACTTTCATTACCCTGATGATCATTAACAAATTGATCCAGAGCTGCCAGTGCAGCCAACGAAGCTGGACCACATCTGTCATCCAACTTTGGGAAAATGCTCGATTTATGTCTGCAAAGACAGAGTGTTCCATCAATCCAGGGGCCTCATTGTTGTACTGTTTGTTATAAATAAATATGCAAATCAGACAAATGTACCACGTCTGGATGTGTAGCTTAAATAAATAACATCAGAACAGACACCGTCTCCACAAAGCTGCATTCTTAATTATGCAACCCGTCATTTTGTAGGTCATTTTAAGAACCAGCTCTTAAAATCATAAAATCAATTGGATGAAAGCTTATTTGAAAGCAGTTTTCTGAGGTTTGACTAAAATACTCATTCTTGGTCTAGACTAAACTGACCAAGCATAAAAAAGGTGGTTGTCTAAATATGACTCAAACTAACAAGGATTTTTTTTATCTCAGGACTAAGACTAAATATATGAATAGCCAATAAAACGAACACTAGGCATGCCCAAGCTCTGTCCTTTTGTCAGTGGTCAGGGTGTGTTTTACCTTATATATATATATATATATATATATATATATATATATATATATACACACACATATATATATACACATATATATATATACACACATATATATATACACATATACATATATATATATATATATATACATATATATATATATACATATATATATATATACATACATATATATATATATATATATATATTTGATTGAGTTTGTGGTGGGGCGTGTTTTATATATCGTGGCTCCAGTTCTGTCACTAGACCCTGAAAACCTTCTCTTGAAACAATGCCAATGGGCGGCATTTCTTGCATATAAATCTTGCCATCTTATCAATGACAGCCTCTTTACTCCTCACAGTGTGCCAGAAAGTAGGACGTCAGACGAGGTTGTACTATTGCCATGGCTGCACTCGTGCCTGGTGGCTCCTCTGCCTCGCTTGGTGAGTCCAAAGATTTGTTGTCGCTGTAGAGTAACATCCAATGCACACTAAAGGCGCTTGAAAGAGTTTTTTTACGTTGTCTCTAGAGGAACAATCAATCCACACATAGACCTACAAACTCTATTGTTTTCTTCCCATGGAGCCCACATGAAAACTATTTTGGTTCAGTACACATCTGCTGTCAGTCAGCCTGGTGAAGGCCGGTTAGTGGGCCGCTGTCCTCTCAGCTTCCCAGCAGCTGCTGCTGACAGGCGGGCAGAATGTTTACCGGAAACAGAGTAAGTGTTTTGATTGGATGACAGAAGGCCTACGCCCTGCTCATGTCTCGCTAACGTCGTGCTTCCAGTGGGGATTCCCAGTCAGTTAGCAGAATTTGACCATCTATGGTGTGGAACTCAAAACACTTCCACGTACTGCTTCTCAGATGTCTTGTTGTAGTTATGAGATCAGCGTGGCTTTTCTGGCTAGTGTCCTTTCATGATTAGCTAAGTTTACTGATGATGATGTTTACATGCAATAGGTCACGCCGTTAGTGCATTTTAAGAGCACGCTCTGCTGGACCACTAGGTAAACTACTTTAAAAGGTGTGTCGCGTTTACAGACTTGGTATTTTGCATTTGAAAAGGTCATTACAGTTTAAATATTTTATGTTTTCCCACATTCGAACGAAAGTACAAATTTCAAATAAATACTGTGTGGGATAGTATGTTGCATATGGAGTGAGGTGATGACTATTTACATTAGCTTTATAGGAATAATTATAACACGGGTTTGGTGTCACCCAGAATAACTGATAAGTTTAATGATATTCATGATCCAAAACCTCAGATTGCTCTATAAAAGAAGGCAGAATGCATTGCTGCCTTTAATATGACCGATTATAGTTACAGATTATGCAATCTGCTTTTAAGACACACATGTAAATAAAAAAAAACTATTAAAAAGTTCTGTACCTTCTTCAGCTGGTTATGTTTCTGCAGGACCAAGTTAATGATGTCACAGATGACAGAGATTTTCCTTTGAGAGAAACCCCACTGGAGGAACTGCTGCTTGGTCAGTATGGGTTTATAGTGGAAGATATCTCGCAGCACCTACACACACACACACACATACACGCACGGGTTAGTAGTCGCTGTGTTTCATAGGGGGAGGGGACGAATGGGAATTGAGAAACTTAACAGCATTTCGCAATGCAGCATCTGTGAAAACATAGCGCTCAGAATGTGTGTATGTGTTACCTTATAAAGAGTGTCAGTGAATCGGAGGTCAGTTTTGCCAGTCAGCTCCAGTCCAGCCTCCATTAGCTGCTTAGCAAAGGGTGGAGAGAAGGAGGTGAGGGTGAAGCTCACAATTGGTAGAAAAGCAGAGGGATCTCCTTTGGAAAGGCTGGTGGAGAAACAAAGAACAACGTGCTACACTGAGAAAAACTACAAATGAGGCCAGAGAGAATGTGATGTATATTATCCACGCTGCTAAAAATGCTGCAGTTGTCACGACTCGCGCTAAAATCAAGTTCATACACAGATGTGTTTTGGCAAAAAGTGACAACCACATTTAATTTCTTTATAGTGTACCAGAATTGCATTAGATATGTTTCGCTAAATGAAGTGAATATAAACTTGCAATTAAACTGTGATGTATTGATAATTCGATGATGACGATATACAACTATTTGTATGTGAAAAGGTAATTATGAATTAATTATTCTATTATTGATCTGAATTAATCTGGACGAGATGACCAAAAAGTAACCCAAACATATTGTCTACCAGGGCATGTTACTGAGCAACATCATGTGTATTGACAGACATTTGCATTGACAGACTCGATATTCAAATACATATTTATCTGAACACACTCTGCGTTTGTTTATGTCAACTCACAGTTTACATTGTCAACTCATGGTTGTTATGTTTATTATATAGTGGAAGTGTTATGCTTATCATGGTTCGGTGCATTTGTAAATGATTGTGTATCAGATCTTATCTTATTGTTTATCAAACATAAACAATGCCTGCCAGCTCTCACATCTCATAATCATTGCTGCGTTTGTGGTGGATGCCTATGTCTGTGATTGTTCTACAAAATAAATAAACACATCCGAGACTGCACTGACCTTTCTATATTCAAATCACAAATCAAATCCACCTTTTCAGAAGTGCTTTTAATATATGACTAATGTATGTTCCATGTTTTTTGTGTATAGCTCTTTTATGATGATTTTAATGTTTGTAAAGTGTCTTTGAGTATTTTGAAAAGCGCATTATAAATAAAATGTATTATTATTATAAATAAAAATATTGAATGCAAACAATATGCAGGTTTGGATGGTGGCCAAGGAACACACGATGAAATAGAGACAAACTGCAATTCCTTTTGGAATAAAAGTTCTGCCTGGACCCACGTGCAGAAGATGTTCATTACTGGGACAATAGTGACGCCTGGTGGTCGCCAGGCAACGTTGCAAGAGGCATTCCACACAGTCATTGGAGACTTTAGGTCATGTTCAATGTCTTTAACACGGTAGTAAGTTACATTAGCAGATTAGACCACCTGAGGCGGAGGTGTTTGTATGAACCAAACAGCATATTGAGTCTTACAGGTGACGTGACGCATAGTAAGAAAAGGTCTCCTAAAAAGTGTCATTATGAGCATTGAAAACCATGTTTGAGTTGTCCCTGACTGTAAACTGCATCGGTATTATTTAACTGTTCGAGATCTAACGATAACGCATGTAGTTACATCATTCGTGTTCTATCTGACGAGCCCGTGGCAAGCAGTAACTTAGCGTTAGCGGTTGAACGAGTGTCCTGCTGACTGTAATGTTACAAGTCATTCCAGGTCAGTTAGCTAGTTAAATATTAACGTGCGGTTATACGGGCTTCTAGCACTGGACACCTGTATGGAGCGTTACGTTGGCAGGAGTGTGTTGTTTTCTTACCCATTGTAGTCGACATATCCCGGGTACTTTATCGCCCGCAGGAGAGTTTCCAGTTGACGAAGACATCCTTGGACATCTCCGGTGGACAGCATCTTGATCCTAACAAAGAGGGAGACGCGCCAAACTAAACGGCTCACCGAGTCCGCTCGTGTTGTGGCAACACAAACACGGTCGATGCCGCTACAACCTTCACGTGAATATGAAAATGAAAGTGTATTAATTCCAATAAATTCGTTGCTGCCTCGTTAAGCTGTGTTTCGTCTCGTCTGGGGAAAAGAAGGAACACAAGTTTTGTTTCTACCGGGTGATCAACAGCACGAAACATGATTGGCTGTCGCAGGTTGACGTCAGTGACGTATTCTGTACGCACACTGCTTTCTGCTTTTCTTTTTTTCCGTTGAGGTTTAGTTTATTTATTTGTTATAGGCAGCACGTATTCACAAAGACAACGAATGCGGTTGACTCGCTGTAAAAGTCTGAATGTCCTTCAGTTCTTCTGTCTCTGTGACGGTCGGGAGAGAGCAGGGGGAGGGGCAGAGGGCAGCGGAGGAGGAGGGAGAGGACAGATGATGGTAGTGGTGGAACAACGATATGAGAGGTTCTTCCTGAGCTCAGGGAGCAACTGCTCTATTTGTATTTGTGCTTTGCTGGGTGACATGACAGCTGGATACGTTTGGTAGCAAGGGAACCGTATTTCCAGCTGTACTTGTGTGCAGGTCGGCTTGTCAGAGGAATTACCAAACTCAGGTAAGTAGTTCAGGGTTACGCCGCTGTATCGAACTCATGAGGAAATACTGCACCATGATGGGAAAAGAAATAGGGCCAACGTCGTTTAATAGTGCCGCGGAAGCAGTTAGTCTGGGTCGTCACTGTCTTCGTCAACTTAAACTAGCTTTGTAAGCTAACTCGGGGATTTGTAAGAACAGATTGTGAGTGAAAGCCAATTCAGCCAATGACGTTCTATTATGAACGCTGTTGTGATATGTGTGACCAATAGTATAGAAGGGAAGGCGGGTCTAAAGGTCAGACTACCTTGCTAGCTCGAACTTCCAACGTTGATGTTTACAACAGTGTAATGGATTTGTTTATGCAACACAGTGGACGTTAGACAGGCTGAGAGGGAAAGGAGGACGGGCCGGCCCGGCCACTGCATCGCTGCTTTGTTTACATTGTGAAGTTCTTCAGCACAGAGTTCTGACATCGCTCTGAGTGGAGGCTGACGTCAAAGTGTCAGAAGGGTTAGACGCATTCTTAATTGTAAGAACTCTGCAATGCTGTCTAATACAGGAAACTATAGAATGCAATATATTGCATGCCCTCACACATTATTACTTTATTACTCAATTATTTTTCTCATAATATAATGAAGTTAATAAGCAGTTGTAGAACATTATGCATTGAGTTATAAAATAACTTTAGCTGTCATTAAGTGACCCAATTATAATCTGACTTTGATGAATGGTAGCTGTATTTTCTTGGAGAAGATACTATCATAGGCATGACTGAGTCCATCGAAAGCTGTACAGTGCTAAGAATTCCTATGTAATATTTGACACCTAAATGGAACAGGTCAGGTTTTACCAGTTTTTAGTGTTTTTCAACAGCACATAAGCTTTAACATGAAAGACAAGCAGTGCTTTACAATTCAACAAAAAACCAGAGGAAATGATAATAACACAGTTTGTTATTCACATCTTAAACACCAGATTGTTGGGAAGATTTTGTATAAAACTATAGGTGAATTATTTGATTCAGTAGTAGATAGTCTGAATAATATGATACAAGACGTATTGTAACATTCTAAAAACCATTCTGCCCAGTGGTTCGTACATGTTGCTTGAAGTGGGCATGTGGTATTCTTACATGTCAATGTGTCTCATGTCTTAGTCTTAGTGTGAGTTGTATCTTATTCGGGATCATCTTCAATCAAAGTGTTCACACTGACTTTTGGAGTTGCCTGCTTTATCAGGTTGCCAGTAATGGAAGATCATAGCAACAAGTGAGGCTCAGTGTATCCTGTGTTGAATTATATGATTTTTAGTTATATTAATTGTTTTCCTGCCTTACTAGTCACTCACTGACATACACATGGATTAGATGATCTCTTTTGGAAAACCACAACTAGTTTAGTCAGATGTATGAAACCAACATATTTTTGTATGCACAATACATAAATGGGATATTGAAACAGATCACCATAAGTATGACCAGATTACTGCATGTAAAGAGCCTGCTGTACGAGCAGTTGTCCAATGTGCTGCCCACAGTATGCCTTTGATCATGAGCCGTACCTGTGAGCTATCAATGAGAAAGAGGACAATTGGAAAAGTGTGCAGGCACAGTCTGTCATTTATTACTGTACACGAGGGTCAGCTGTGTTACAGCATATTCTTATATTATATCAGCATCCAAGTGACTTGCTTGTACTGTGTTTCTGCGTTGCAATACAGATGGGTCAAGCACTGTGGAGGCTGCCTCCCAGACAACAGCAGCAGCTTCAGGAAGAGCTCGCAGACCGACTCGCTGACCGAGGAGGAGGAAGACGGCGAGAGCTGGGTAATCCTCACACTTTCTTAACTGATCACTTTTGGCTGAGGATTTTAAAGTTTAGTGTTTCATTACAGACACAATATGAGTTTATTATTAAGGTTCATTTCTATATTTATTTAAGGTTCTGGGTTTTAGTCAGTATAAATACACTTTCAACTCAATATTAGCACAGCAAGTACCAACTTAAATCAGTCTAGCTGAATATGTTTGATCATTCTTTTTCTAAAGTTCATGTTTATGTTTTAAGTAGCATTATGTACCTATAATGTTAATAAAATGAAGACTATGGGTTTATTAATTGTTTGACTAGACGTTTTGATGCTAAAGATCTGTTATTTGTCAAAGATAGAATCACTGTATTCAGTAATCAGTAATTTCACCAGACACAAAGTTGCCAAAGAATAAGGGCAGGTAAATCCGAGTCAGAGGTCATTGTGTACCTTTTATAAAAGTTCTGAAGACATTTAAAAGAACCAACACGGTTTAAAAGTAACAGACGATGAAATAAATCCAACTCAATCTGTGCAGCGTGCATCCATTGCAGAATCATGGCTGTTTAAAGAAAATAACAGAATTAACTGAAAATGGCATGCACCATGTCAACTCGCATAAAGCCTCAGTTTACTGCCAAAAGTCAGAGTAATCCTATTAATGAAGGGGATAAAAATACACTGGATGTTTATCTGTCACTCTATAATCCAAATAACAACTAGTAATAACAAGTGGTTTTCATCAGTAGTTAGTGTTGCAGAGTGACAGCCACTTCATTAGTTTGGTCTCCATCAGCCTTACTCGTACTAGTTTTCTGTTTCCAGCATTCCAATACTTTCATCTTTGTGTCTGCTATACATCTGAACCCACCTGGCTGTCATTCTTGCTCCGGTATTTCTCAAAGTTGTTTTTCTTGTAATTGTTTTGCCCCTAGCAATGTGTCTCTTTCTTGTTGCTATGCTCCTAGGGTTTTGCAAACAAAAGTCTTGAAGTGTAATCCCTTGTAGTGGCTTACAGTAAGCGACAATGTTCCATGTTGGCAAAAATGCAAACGTTTTACTCAAAGGAAGCTAGTAGAGCAAAATAAAAGTTTGAACTTAATCCTTAATTTCAATCATCTGAAATTTAATGAGTACCTCATTTCATATATATACAGTATAATGAGTGTCAACCTTTCAGGGTTTTATAATTTACACAATAAACTGAAAGTAAATACTTTACATTGGGAAGAAAGACACCAGTAAAACCATACTGTATGAACGTAATATTAACAAAACTGTAAGAATAAAAAAGAGCCAAAGATAATAATAAATCAGATGTTGTAATTTATCTATTGATCAAGTTAAATGATTATAAAAACTCAGTCTGCCTGGTCAGTTTTTAACCCCAATGCATGCTGGGATAGTCTCCCACTTCTCTGTCATGCTAAATAGCAGAAAGCAAGTCATGAAAGTGACGGAATAAAAAAAGTAGAAAAATTAATGTTTCTTCTTTTAGGGAGAGATGGAGGTCCCCAGAAAAGAGCTCCTCCGCCGTGTTATGGCCCCGACATCTATCATCTGCTGAGAACACGCATGGGAGGTACGAACACACACACACTCGCTACTGATGCTCGCTCTTATTATGTATTTTGATGTATTCAGTGTTCTTTGGTTGACCCTCTCCTTTCCGTTATTTCTGATGGTGTGTGCATACAGTCAGCATAGATAATCCAAGTTAGTACATTCGGATTTCTACTCTTGCAGTGGTTAATAAATGCGATTAAATCTGAACCAAACTCAATATTTCAGTGTGTGAACAGTGTGTTCAACAAAAGTCATGAGTTCTTGTTCTTCCTCCTTCTACCTTTTTCATTTGTGAAAAGCTCTGCACTGCTCTTTAACTCATCTTAGGGTTGGGCAAATGGAATCTTACTGTCCTGTCTCAGCAATAGAGGGGATAAAGTATTTTTGTAGGCCAATCCAGAAGTTAGCATTGCACTCGTTCCCTCGACAAACAGCCAATGTTTTGGATTATTGCAGAAAATACGCTCTGTGGCAAACGAATGTTTACAATACTTAGACGTTTTGTTCAGCAAGGTAATCTTCACAAATGAACACCACTTTTATGAGGTAAAACGCTAACGTTATGCTATAAACAAACGACTCCACGGTCACATAAGTGTAAGTGTACACACAACGAGGCTGTAAAGGCTGACTAGTGAGGAGATGATTTTCCGTGTTCAGCGTGATGACTTTTAATTCAATTCAATTCAATTTATTTTTGTACAGCCCAAAATCACAAATTACAAATTTGCCTCAAAGGGCTTTGTCCTCTGAGGCAAACCAATGTCCCCGACAGGGACCAATGTCCCCGACAACCTCTGTAGTCTCATTTAGCCACTTGTTAGCAACTGCCTTTTTAAGACACATAAAAGCTTTATAATTCTGGAGTGGGATATTTACTGACGTATTTTATGTCGTTGAACAAAACGGTAAAATCTCTGAGGCTTGTGTTGAACACAGACCAGACATCTAACCAAAAAGCGATAAAAAAAAACACGTTGACTTTGAGACGAGGGAGTTGGAGTGTAAAAGAAAGTTGACTGATCAGTTCTATTTCTGCCTTCCTCCTTCTTTTTCTCTGTTACCGCAGGCAAGGAACAGCATGGTTTTAGAGATTTAGAGATGTTGCCACCCGAATTAGGCATCACCATCCTGTCGTACCTGAATGCTACTGACCTGTGCCTGGCTGGCTGTGTGTGGCAGGACCTGGGAAACGACGAATATCTATGGCAGGGGTGCGTGTCCCAACGAGATCACCTGTCTAAATAAGGGTTAAAGAAAAATATAGACTCAGAGCTAAGACACTGAGATTTCTGTTGCAACAGATTAGTATATATTTCCTTTTTCATTTATTGAAGTGCCACAGTTAAGGAAGGCTGTATTGTTCTACATACGTTTTTTGAGCCACCAAAAACGTACTTTAGCCACCAAATGTAGGAGCTTGGTGACCCATGGCGCCAGTGCTTTAAATGAATAGTGTCTATCTCTGAGCTGCTTTGTGTGATCTACCACACTGACATACAAAAGAAATGATGACAGATGGACTTTGAGGAGAAAGTTCAAGGTAGTGAAAACGTGTTGTTACTAGATAAGGCTCTTTATTTTCCCCACATGTATGCAGTAAAGTTCTATTGTGTTGATTTGTACTTGTTTCTATTCTTTAACCCACATGTGTCCATCCATCAGGCTGTGTAAGTCCACATGGGGCCACTGCTCCATCTACAACAGAAGACTACCTGCTGGTTTCTCATACAGAAGACTCTACTTACAACTAGATGAAGGCTGCCTGACATTCAATGCTAACGCACTGGAGGTAACGCGACAGCTTCTGCAGTGTGTGTTGAGTGTGAGCACACGTCGGTGTGTGGAACAATGATGTCACGACAAAATGATGTGTGGGAAAAGTGAAACATCAGAGGCTCAGAATGATGACAACATCAAAGTGTGTGTGTGTGTGTGTGTGTGTGTGTGTGTGTGTGTGTGTGTGTGTGTGTGTGTGTGTGTGTGTGTGTGTGTGTGTGTGTGTGTGTGTGTGTGTGGATGGATGAAGACTCTGTTAGATCTGCATTCACAAGACATGATTCTCACTCTCTCTCTGTGCGTGTGCATGTGCGTGTGTGTGTGCGTGTAGGGCATCAATTATTTCATGTCTAAAGGTATACTGGTGGATCATCCGACAGAGCTGGCTAAGTTCATCTTCTACACCAGACGGCTCCACTGGAAGATGCTGAGGATTTACTTGGATGAGAGGTTAACACAGAACCACACAGAATACCCAGAAATCTCAGCACTAGACTTCCACAACAACCCGTGATACTTCTGTGACAACAGCTCTTTTGTGTGATTCTTCTGTGTTGCCTTAAGAAAGTCTAAAACCATCCCCTAAAATAATAGGATGTATGATTTAAGATTATTATTTTACTGGTTATTTAATGTGTAATGATATTAAATATACAGTATTGGTGCCCCTTATCCTTGAAATAAGAATCTGATCATTCAGTAACTTTCATTACTTGTGTACAAATAAAAAACCATGTCCCATCATGCCATTTGGTGTGTATTGGTGTGTGTCTATGGATGTGCAGGCGGGACGTCCTAGACGAGTTGGTGACCCTCCATAACTTCAGCAACCAGTTCCTCCCCAACGCTCTGCGGGACTTCTTCAGACACATTCACGCACCAGAGGAGAGAGGAGAGTATCTGGAGACCCTCATCACCAAGTTCAGCCACAGGTTTTGTACCTGTAACCCAGGCCTTGTCCGAGAGCTGGGCCTCAGTCCTGGTTAGTAGACAGACAGACAGACAGACAGACACACACAAACACAGACAGACAGACAGACAGACAGACAGACAGACAGACAGACAGACAGACAGACAGACAGACAGACAGACAGACAGTACTTTAACTATAAGGGCTTGTAGTTGTGGTCCTAGGCTTATTAGTAATAATTACTTACATAATTATACTTACACAATAGTTATGGGTCTTTGGCAGACTTGAAACTATGCTTCTTAGCAAACAACAAAAGTGTCTTTACACTAAATATATGCTGGTATAAAGCCGAGTCAGTCACAACTAAATATTCACTGTAAAAAGGAAGGATAATTTCTTGCAATTGTTACTATTTGATGATCATTTAACTTTAGTCAATATTGCAAACTTACAATATGAAAAATCAGGATGACAAAATTATAGATTGATTGTAAACATGTGTGAAGAATATGATCTGGGAGGAAGTCAAGCAACTTCAGGTGCTGCCGAGCAGATAGACCACACGGCCTCCTCTCCACCATGGAGACATGCAAAGAGGACAGAATGCACAAACACACCGGAGGCAAAACTCAAGCACACCATTCACACCGAAGGGAGAAGAGATAAGTAAACCACACGTACAGAGGGAGAGCAACTTCATGCTCTCCTCAAGTAGACATTACTCCAATATAGCTTTACATAGCAAATAGGCAAATTTAGCACCAGGTTCAGATTGTGAGACTGATAAGATCATCCATAAGAAAAAAATAACGTTCCTCACGTTACCACAAGTATATGGGACTTATGAGGCCTTCAGGTAACGTAGAAACACAAAGGCCCTCTCCAGAATCAGTGGTTTGTCCGTTCTGGGCTACTGTAGAAACATGGCGGGGCAACATGGTGAACTCTTTGAAGAGGACCTGCTCCCTCAGGAGATATGAGCTCATTCTAAGCTAACGGAAACACAACGACTCGTAGTTTCAGATGATTATACACTAATGAAAACAAAACATAGTTAACATATAAATGATATTTACTGGCCCTTTTAAACAACTAATTGATAAGTTTTGAGTTTGAAATTAAAGGACCGTACAGAGCTGGACTGTCTGATGTCAGCAGTGAGGTTATTCCAGAGGAAGGGGGCCCTGCAGCCTGCTGGCTGCTTTTTAACTCTGGAACCCAGGACAGATATAAGTTTAAAGGACATCAGTTATGACGGTCCGTGCCTATTTAGAATGTTGTAAGTCTTCAAAAGTCTGATCTGACCGAGGTAGGGAAGCTAAGATTGGCGTAGATACACTCAGACACAGTACATCTGTGGTAAGCTAAAACAATCCATTTGTACACAGTTGTGTACAGTGACACTTTGACCTGAAGGTGGTGCTAGAGGAAAGCTCATAGACTGTCCCAAATGCAAGAGGCTTTATCCTCTGGAGACTATAAATACATTCAGTCGATTCCAAGGAGTGATTTAATTTATATTTATGGTGTTCAGGTCGGAATTTTAATTTTATGTTACAAAAGAGGTCAGGGGATCATCGGAATATTCAGAAGCGTCCTCTTTGGACCATTAATACCCAGCCTACCCTGACCATAACTAGACGTCACTATGTTTTAACCCTGATGTCAGAGGGCCCAAAACTCTAGTGACAGAAGAAAGGATTTTGAAGCTAATTCTGACCCATTGGCCCCACCACAAAATGAGGGGGAAACCATCGAGGTTTTATTTTCAAGTAATCCCTGGCTTTAGTATTGTCACTGGACCGTGCATTTACCAACTTAGGGCTTGGCTACTGTCAGCAGACCATACAGAAACCAATCCCTGACTTGGAGTTGCTGTTAAATCTTTGGAACTTCTCAAATGATTAGTAGGATTAGTGAAATGGTTTGGAGCTCAAGGCTGGAGATGGATGGATGGCTGCCTTTCTCAAGTCATTTCACTGCTGTTCTGCCCCTTCACTCCTTGGAGAGCAGTTTGTAAGTAGCACAGTGTAGATTTATGTGTGTTATTCATCATGTTAGGATGCAATATAATAAGTCTTATGTACTTTACTTGTTTATTTTACTGCCCCTTTTCTCCCCCTTTATAATATTTTGGTTTACGGTGAGGTGAGGCTCAGGTCCTGACAGGGTAGTCTCTTTATCTGACCAGTGAAACTTCAGCCTGTACGGGACTCTAGTGGGGCTTTGACTTCTCAGTTTGAACACTACAGAAATGACCTGTTCTCTTTAGAGACACACACTCCTGAGCTTTGCTTAAAAGCTGGCGAGAAACAAAAACAGTCCTGTTTGATCCTCTATCGTCTCTCTGCAGATGCGGTGTATGTGCTGTGCTACAGTCTGATCCTGCTGTCCATCGACCTGACCAGCCCCCACGTCAAAAACAAAATGTCCAAGAGGGAGTTTATCAGGAACACTCGCCGAGCGGCACATAACGTCTCGGATGACTTTGTAGGCCACCTCTATGACAATATTTACCTGATTGGCCATGTGGCCGCGTAGCTCCACCTACCAGATGTCCAGTCGAGATCCTCACACTGCACTGAAGAATAGGGACCGGTGATTGGGATGCTATACATGAAAGTATGGAACATTGTGGAAATGGATTTTAACAATTTTCACGACGACCAATAAGTCTTACGAGAAAGGTTAGAAAAAGGAATACAATTCACCACTGCACTGTGAGAGAGACTGCGCTACCAAATATTAGTAAAGTTATTTGATTTTAAGGTGTGAAACATCTGAAATGTCTTTCAAACCGTGTCACTGCAAAGGAGGTTTTTAAAGTGGAACCATGAAGACGAGCTCTGATACTGCGCCGAAGGATGGTGACTACTGATTGGTGGAGGGAGGATGAGGAGCACAGCCCATACAGCCTGTCACAGGTCCCGGGACAGTCCTGCTGTTTTCCTATTGGACACGTTCACCGGTGGGAAAAGTGACACACGGGACGCTAATACCACTCACTAATATCTCTAGTAGCATTTACCAGTGGAAGTAACATTGGAGCTATTCTGCAGATCAAAAGACCTTGACCATGTCCAGTGGTAACAACCAGAATGTCTAAGCGTCCAGATTCAACTACATCTGGTTTTCTGTGGCTAATACTAAATGTGTGTTTTTTTTTTTTTTTCTGTTCCATCTCATGAGTGAAATGAACAAGACACTTATTCCTATCCGTAATCTCCCTTACTTTTTTATCTTTTGAGGTTTGCTTGTATGTGTTCCACGTCATCAAACTGCACAAAGACTTTAAACTTTTGACTTTATCGTCCCCGAGGGCAAATCTCTCCACAGAACTATGCACGTTAGATACTAGTACATAGTACAAACGACAGACCACAGGACACACTCAGGTCTATTCAGCGAGGCCTGTTGTTTATTGCATGGCTGCAGGGATCCGGCTTTTCCCAAAGTCCATCTCCACCTCAGGGCTCTGTACCTGCACCCAGAGGGCTGGAGGGCAGCTGGGGGTTGAGTGCGTGTGTCATTTCCTGTTCTATTGAGGTTACAATGCCAGCAATGCTTATTGTTAAGCTCTGCCAGGTTGGGTGTTGGTAGACCAATTATCCTGGCAGCGTGTTTGTTATGTGTGCGAGTTCATTTTATTATATTTAACCTCTGTCATGTTAAAACTCCACATTCATTCAGATTAATACATTTATGATTCTTAAGTCAGACGAGCGTTTTCTTCCGCTCTGGAGAAAGTCACACTATCTGCACGTGGCTCAAACCACCGGTCCATTTCTGAATTTTTAAGAGAAAATTCCAAGTTTGAGAAATGTGAAATTATTGAACAGTCATGTAAATTCTAAAAACAATTCAGTCAAATGGATGGTTTCGTAATAAATCTGATCGTCGCACATGCAGGTAAAAAGCAAAGTGACAAACACATGTAGTATTTTCAGTGTTGTAGGAACCGACTAGCTAATATTTAGTGTGAGCTTTTGTCCAGATTATGATTGAAATTGAATGTATTAAAGCGGTCCCTCACGCTTTGCTTTTGGAGGTGACATGTTGTTGTGACAGAACACAGCGGCGCTCTGCGTGGCTTCATGAGGATGTAGGCACTGTGGTGTTTGGGAAGGCAGGGGTTCGTGATGGAGCTGGCTCTAATTCTGGCATCATCATCATCAAGGAAAAGGATAAAGTCAAGTGGAGAGAAATGTTAAGTGAAGTAAATCATTCTGACTCTTGAAGTGTCACGGAAGGACAATACCACTGGCTGAAGCCTGTGCAGTAAATTGTATGAGGTTCATGAAGCTCTTGCGTTTTCAGAATAATCCTGCTGTATTTTTGCAAAATGCATCCCCAATTACCACATCTTCTCTGTAAAAAACCACAGCGATACAGCTATTGCTGCCATGACATAATGGCACAATCCATCACTTGAAATTAGACATGTAGTTTTATGACTGTAAAACACCACAACCACTGCAGCTGTCAAAAGAAGGGTGGTTCTATCAGAAATGACAAATGAAAACAGAGAAAATACTCTTATTTTACACTAGTAGTGTGGTAACCTAATAGGCACATATATATATGTGTAATGTGAAATGATGGATTACATTTGTCAGTGCAGGAATTTGTGTGAGTTGTTTTCCATGGCTGGAGCACCTGGATGAGAAGATGTGGCGTCCAGTGAAATCAGTTCAACAATGATGACCATCAGACCTGAATGCAGCATAATAGTCACTCTGTGCAGTGGCTACGAGTCCCAGTGGCTTTGAGTCCCAGCAGCTAGCATGTAGCCGCAGCAGTGAGGTGTCACTGAATGTAACCATAGGAACCAACAGGATGACAACATGAAGCAGTTTTTGTAATCAAGGTTCTAAATCCCAACCTGGAAAAGTAGTGCAATACCAACCAACATTTATTTATTTTTTTATTTGTTTGCTAAGTAAATTCTGTATGATAAGAGCCTCTTTATTGGATTGTAAATCGGACCGTGGCAGAACTCACAACATAGTTTTGACGGTTCTGTATTGCTGATGACGCTCTCTGATGTTTTCTTTAAATTATGAAGGAAATCCACTTCCTGTTGTTTGTATTTTTCTTTTCTTTGTGGTTACCAGAAGACTTTATGACTGACAAAATGTACTGAGAAATTGTTCCAATTATCTGACTCATTAAATCTGGGTTTGATTTTACTGACACGTTTCAGCCATCTGCAGTTCTACAGCTCAAGGTTGGAAAAGGTAGAAATAGAGAGTTCTTACTCCGTGATGATTTTAGTGATGATCTGGCTCGTCTTCCTCCCTGGATGAAGGTGATAGCTCACAGTGAAGCTTGAAGGGTCAAATAGATGGAGAGGAAAGTGATTACAGACGTTTCAAGATGCTCTGCTTTCTAAAGTTAGAATGAAACACAAAGGAATAAATCAGGTTCCAAAACTGATGCTGGGAGAACGATTCCATGTCAATACTAAACTCTGAAGTCATAATGCAGTCGCCAAATGTTTTTGATTTTGGGCCATATTCAGAAAGAACAGTAGTGAATATGTACTTTTCAACCAGTTACACTGCAAGAAGATCAGTGTTCAAGAATAGAAAACCCCATGTGCCATACAAAATACATTTTCTATCAAAATACTACTAAAACAGTTTAATGTTTGACATGGTAAGTTCATTGGTGTGCCCAGATTTTACAAATAAGTATTTATATATCTGCTGCTCTTAATTCAATTAAAATTAAATCAATAATTTTAAACTCTAATACAAGTGCCCACTTGAAACATTAGGATGTTATGTGTAATATGTAAAAACAAAGTTAAAACAGGCAAAAATGGCCAAATATTGTTCTCTGTTTATGGTCTAAGTCCCCACTTAAAAGACAGCGATGCAAATTTAAGATGTAAATCTAATATTAAGATGTTAAAAATGTCGGTTACTGTACCAAGAGGTTAAGACAGAAATGTGCCATATTCTAGTTTATTTTTAGAAATTCCCCAGTATTAATGGGAGACTGTAGCTAATGATTAATGCTAAATACTGTCACAACACAATACATTTCTACTGCTGTTGGGGGGTTAGAGGGCTGAGATGAAACTCAGCTATATTACTGTTTCATCAGAAAAGACAATGTGCAGACAGCTGCAGCATAATGATATTTAATACGATAAAAGAACACACCATTCATTAATTGATTAACTTTTGAAGAATCCAATGTTAAATGTAAGCAAAAAATTGAGAATACATTTAAATTTAAGAAAAAAGTCTTTACATACACAACCAAGTAATATATCTACATCATCAGACTCAATCAAAAATATATCTACATCATCAGACCCAATCAAAAATATATCTACATCATCAGACCAATCAAAAATATATCTACATCATCAGACCAATCAAAAATATATCTACATCGTCAGACCCAATCAAAAATATATCTACATCATCAGACCCAATCAAAAATATATCTACATCATCAGACCCAATCAAATCCCTTTTGTAATAAAAGGACACTGACAGAATGACAGACATGTACTA
>JACSYO010001661.1:542500-555000 GCA_016806645.1 Ophiodon elongatus | reverse complement strand
CTATTGTGATAATAATTATTGTGATGATAATAGATGATAATAGAAAAGAAAGGTTATAGCATCACCTTTTTTAATTGTTTTATGTACATTTACATTTTAAGTTAACAAAATAAACAAAGATGATTGTCAAAAAAAGACAAACTGCAGTATGTAAATAAAAGATCAACTTAAAAAAAAAAATTACTTTCATAGCACAGACATCAAACTCTAATCTCCAAATCAAATCAGTGCCCTAAACATTTTATTAATACACTCTAACAACATATTTAATTTCAAAACAATTCTTTTAATATTCAATTCAATTTAATTTATTTCGTATAGCCCAAAATCACAAATTACAAATTCTCCTCAGAGGGCTTTACAATCTGTACACATACGACATCCTCTGTCCCAGAACCTCTCATCGGTTCAGGAAAAACTCCCCAAAAAAAGCTTTAAGGGGAGAAAAAGGGAAGAAACCTTCAGGAGAGACACAGAGGAGGATCCTCTATCAGGATGGACAGAAGTACAGGAGATGGCATGTGTACAGAATGAACAGCATTATATTGAATGTTGAATACTATTTCAATCTGTTAACTGGTGCAGCCAAATATTTTTTGAAGCCACAGAACTTTATTTCAAATTCTAGAAGAGATCCCAAAGATATTATATAAAATATGTCAGGCTGTATTTTGGGAATTTTATATCCCAGGGATTCAAAACATTGTAGAAAGCCCTCTTTGATATGTATTCGGGTGGCTGTGGCTCAGGGTCAGAGCGGGTCGTCCTTTAAGCAAAAGGTCGGCGCTTCAGTCCTCTCTTCCTGAAACCCAAGTGGCTCCCCCTGTGCTTTACAGCAGCCTAATGCTTGGAATGGGTTAATGCAGAGGTCAAATTGTACATATGTATATGATGATGAAAATAATATTAATAATTATTTATATTATTAAAATGCTTATGTTTTATTTTTATATAAGAAAAACAATGAAATGTTTCCAATGGTTAAATGAGAATTTTACAGGGAGCGTTTTGGTGTGATGAGTTCTTGGGAAGCAGAAATCAAAATTGCCGTTTTAGACAAAAGTATACAATTCAGGATCGAATGTTTCCATTTGATGGAAGGGTGCAACCATAAACAAAATCCAGCAGCCACTTAAGGCAGTCTAGTAAAATGCAACTTCTAAATGAAAAGCACAGCCACATGAAGCGGAGATGGAGATCAATAAAAGCTCAAAGGAAAAAAAAAGGATTAAGATGGAACGTCGAGAGACAATATGAACCCATATCCATTGACATGACGGAGAGAAAGGAACAAAGGAAATGTGGGAAAAGCCAAATTAACTGATGTCACATTGCTGCCTGCTGAGAGCCGGAATGACTGCTGGCATTTGATATGAATACTAACAGACAGTATCAGTGTGTGTGTCAACAGAGTGTGTGTACGTGTGTGTGTGCGTGTGCGTGTGCGTGTGTGTGTGTGTGCGCGCGTGCGTGTGTGTGTGTGTGTGTGTGTGTCAGCATCAACTCTTGATCACACAATACATTATACATTCACATAACTAAAGAATGACAATGAAGATATTTTCATGAATAAGGGGGGAAAGTTGGCGACTGTGCCTTAGTGGTGAGCAGGTCGTCCTTCAATCAGAGGATCGGTGGTTCGATCCCTGGCCCTGCTAGTCCATGTCCATGTGTCCTTGGGCAAGACACTTAACCCAAATGTCTCCCGTAGCTGTGTCTACGGTGTATTAATGTTGGCTACTCCTGATGGGCAGGTGGCACCTTAGCTCCTCCCATCAGTGTGTGAATGTTAGCTACTCCTGATGGGCAGGTGGCACCTTAGCCCCTCCCATCAGTGTGTGAATGGGTGAATGATGTCATGTAGTGTTAAAGAGCTTTGAGTGGTTGGAAGACTAGAAAAGCGCTCTACAAGTACAGGTCCATTTACCAAAGCTCACGCATTCATAACAGAGGAATACATAAGACAAAAGTGATAATCCATTTTAATATTTCATAAACTTGGATAATGTGAATGTGAATTATGTGAAAAATTAAAATAATCTAATTCGAACGAGGCATTGACATTTAATTTGATATTTGACTTTGCAATTGAAACAAACAGAGGTAAGAATAGTCATTTCTTAAAAGGTCTAAGTTAGACTAGAATGTGTAAAGTTGATCTATATATATATACATATATATATATATATGTATATATATATATGTATATATATATACACATATATATATATACAAAAACATGCAGAGAGTACTAAAGAGAGTATATTAATTAGTATTATATAATTTTATTTTTAAAGGTTTCACAAATAAATGCACAAATAACAGACATGATAAATATATATATACATATATATCATTTGAAATACTGTCTACCACAAATTCATATTACTTTATTTTATATTTCATTCATGTTTATATTATAGCCCTTTATTTTAAATGTATTTATTATCTATTCAACTTGATTTTATGTCTTAGATTCTCATATTGCTTTTTTAATGGTGTGGTTTTCCTTTTTTATATTTACATGAGCGTTGTTGTCTCCACTCTTTTGATTCCACTAGCCTTGAATGGCGTTCACAGAGTGAGCGTCAGGACTCGTGTTCACATTCATTAGTTCCATTCAGTTCACCGGTCACCAAACACATGAGCACATCATGCACAACACTACTTACTTGGTCTGGGATGACCAGTAGCTAAGGGTGTCTAATGTTAGCTAATGTCAGCCAACTGCGGCTTGATTTAGATATATAATGCACTGCCCTCTATCTGTGATGCTCTATGTTTTAGCATTCACCATTTATTAATGATAATTCATTGTGGCCATAGTTGATGCTGCTCAGCAAAGTGATCATTGTGGGACTTTAAATTGGGAAGTCAGCATGATGAGTGACTGAAAGAATGGTTATGCAGATGAAGAACAGTGCTAGCAAACTGTATCAACAAAAAGTCTAAATAAAAACGTCACAGTATCTCTCATGCAGTCTGACAGCCGGCCGATTTCTGGAAAATTCAGTACAGAAACGCTGCAGCAAACAGCTCAATGATATCACACAAATGACCACTCTACAATTGTAAAACTGACCTGTTGTGTATTTTCAAGTCAAACTCTTAATAATATTATATATATTCTAGTTTAAAATTCCAGGTTAGGTTATAAGGCATCTCACAGCCTTTAAACACACCTTTGGCCTCCTAACTGCTGTTTCTGTCACTGTGAGCTAAATCACAGCAAAGCCTGAAACAGAGCCATCAAAACCACAGAAACCACGTCCTCCAAACACACCAGGATTTACACCATTTCTGCTTTCTGTCTCTCTGCTGCTGCTCTTGTTTCTCTCTCAGTCGTGACACAGTCCCGCTGTCAGCCTTCTGCAAGGCACAGCTTTTACTGCATATGCATATATAAATGTACTTTCATTACATGATCATTCTCTTATGTTATATTGTCATTATGATTAGTAACAGTGGTTTTAAAGATGGTAAATATGGTTCTGCTGAATCTATTTGTAGTTAAGGTGAGTTAGGACGAATAAAGCCTTAATAAACAACAGCCTGTATATGGAACAATATACAAAGACCCTTGTGCTTATGTTAAAAATTGTTAACAAATCCACTTAACTTCTTATAGGGCACATGCCCAATAATGTATTTACTTGCAACGATGCATACTTACAGTATACTTTTACTTGAACTTGTAAGTGATAGCAAATAAAGCATAAACAGGATCCCAAACTGACTAAAACTTCTATATTAGGTTCATCACTTAAAGTCAAAATGCCTGCAGATATAAGAAAATGCTCGTGATAACATAAGAGAGGCTGTTTATTCCCCTTTATTAACTTTCCTCTATTAATCGTCAGGTGACTGTGACAATGAGGTCATTTCTTAGAAAAGCAAGAAATTATGACTAACACGTTTAGTTTCTCAATATTAACAAAAAGATAGAAATAAAATGATTGACAGAAGCTAGCAAGTTCCCCTAAATTCAACAAGATGCCCAGTGTCTCCCATAAATGCATGAATATATGCTGCTGCTGTGCCTTGTGCATCTTTATGTGTTAGATGACCTTAAAACTGTCAATTTTTACAGGTGAAATGTGATATCTATGAAGGTTTTGAATTATTTTCTTTTATGCAATAACTTTTCTGTAATAAATATTTTTTTCTTTAAACTGTAAAGACAGTGATTTCATTTTGACAGTGACATAGTTTTGTTTTCCAGAGTAGCACTAGTGATCTGGTCTCTGTATAAATCTTTTAACTTTGTATTTTAAGTCTTGATCTGCTCATTTACATAATAATTTTAATATGATTATACATCAACAGATATTACCCTATTGATTACAGCACAGCTGAAGAGTCCAACCTAGTAAGACCCATACTGGTGAACTAAAAAGATTACCATTGTCATTGTAGGAAATAATAAAATACATTCCAACCCAACTTAATCTTGATGATTCATATTGTATTTTTCTGCAATGGAAAAAGAGCTAACCAGTCTGAATTTCAAAATATGTCAATGAAAATGACAACAGACAACATCTGTGTCAATATCCAACCAACCGTGTTCAGATCCTAGACCTAAAGCTCATTATGTTCTGTCATTACGTTTTCTATTTACAGTCTGACTCATTAGTGTGTGTGTGTGTGTGTGTGCGTGTGTGCGTATGTGTGCGTGCGTGTGCGTGCGTGCGTGCGTGCGTGTGTGTGTGTGTGTGTGTGTGTGTGTGCGTGTGTGCGTATGTGTGCGTGCGTGTGCGTGCGTGCGTGCGTGTGTGTGTGTGTGTGTGTGTGTGTGTGTGTGTGACAATTACTGAACAGAAAGAAACTGAAGAGTAAAATTAATTTCAATTCTGAGACTGATTTCAATATTTTATTTAAAGTCTTCATCGGTGTGCAACACTGTGCTTTAAAGGTCTGCATGAAAAACAAATCAAAATGAAAAGGCTTTCAAATTAATCAAAGACCCACTTTAATTTTGGACTCAATACAAGTAATGACACAACATACTATTAGTGAATTGTCCTCTAACGCAACATGAGAGCCACAGTTCTCTGTTTTCTGCATGGAGGCCACTGACAGTATGTAGATAACAGATGGAATATGTTGTTTGACGTAATGGCGTAGCCGTAGCGGGCGGCCATTTTATGTGATTCGCCTTAAACAACAACCTCATGTAACTTCACTGGACTTGCTCAAATCTGTCCCAAACTTGCCATGGTTGATAACAGTCATGGCCTGAAGATGTCTACAAGCCAATTTTCACTCATAGTCAGAGCGCCACCTACTGGCAACAGAAAGTCAGCATTACGTGACAAACAGCATCCGATTTACATGACATTTACATGATGTGGTCTGCACTTGATAAAGACCAACATAATGCATGTTTGTGTGTTTTCTCTGGCACCACCAGTAGATACAGGAACTGGCGGAATATTTACAATACATAATTTACAGCTTCACAAACTCCACACAGTAAAGAAACGTCTAACTTGTGGTTGTGGTATCCGGCGGTCGCAGACATTCACGTGCGAGGGCCCGTTTATTGCTGCTTGCAGCTTAAATGTTGATACTTTCTTTATTTTGCATTTTGTCCAATAACTAAAACAGTAACTTTTAATCTACATGTCAAACTATTCTATATGGCCAAACAGAACATTGGTGACTCTATTTAGTGTACTCTCTGAAAATATATTGTAACAGCACAAACTATCTATAAGTCATATCAGCTTTGTGTATTTGCACAAAGTTGCTCAATCCAGGTTGCTCATGTTGACACAGTATGTTCAGTAACGTACTGTAGGCTACATATCAACACAAAGCTTCCCCTGCAGATACGATTTAATTTCTGTTGTGACATTTACAATGAGTCCAGCACCAACTGTGCCTTATGTTTCTTTTGTGTTCAGTCTGATAACACAATCTAATTCTAATTAAGGTACTAGACTGTTCTGGTCTCTGACTATTTTAGCACTAAGTGATATGAGGCACTAAAATAAGGCTCAGCTCAGCACTGCCATACTGTTTAAGATACCGTCCATTGTGCTACCGTCCTATTGACTTTCAGCTGTCATTCTGTAAGTTATTGTTAGGACGACTGTTAATATTATACATTTCATCCCCTCTATTTTTGCCACACCATGATAATTTAATGGAGATATTTGTCAAAAGGTCCTTCAAGCTGAAGTTTTGGGATTAAGCTGAAAACAAGATGACAATGACAAAAAACTATGGAAGCTTGCTATTGTCAATCATATCAATTGAGCTAGAAACATAGTGTTTCTGTGTCAAGTGTCTACAGGACAATGCTTAATTTTACTACAGAATAATTTAAATATTTCATGGAGATATTTATGCACATATTTCTTCTGTAGTGAGAGAAAAAAAAGAGGACAAAAGTGTCTGCCAAATTAATGCAACGTGGAGCCCAAATTGCTTTAGCATAGTCTAAATATGAGTTTGGCCTCCTTTTTGTTTAGTTTTCAGCGTTTTTTTCAGAGTCCCGCTGTGATTCCTAATCTTGTTGAATCACACAATTACATTCAGAAGGAGAGGGAGGAATAATTGAGAGGCAGACGGAGTGCGAGCCGAGAGGAGAGGAGGGAGTGAAGGAGAGAGACAAAGAACATCAAAGAGAAGAGAAAGAAAAGATAAAAAGTACAAAAATCTTTGACGGCTTTCAACACAGTGCGAAGGAGTAAAGACGTGTTAAGTCCTTTTGCCAGACTTTCCAAAAATAACAGTACGTAAGAAATTAAATTACTTTTTCTTTTCTTTTTTTTAGATTCTTTCGAGCACAGCAGTAATAAAAAGAAAATCACTAAAACCATGCACTTGAGTAAAAGTATTAACATCACAATGGCACAGAGGAGTAAGATGCAACATGTGTCTCTTTAAAATGTAGTAAGTGTGGTAATATAATGAAATATAAATCATCAAATGAAATACTGCAGAACAAATATATAAGCATAAAAAACATTATTAAATCCCCACAAATCAGCCGCTTTTCTAACCACAAAAAAGTGCCGAGATGGATGCGTATTCATTTTACATCAACATGAATCAACATGTATTTACCAATCTAAATGCACTATGAATCTAATGACCAGACATTGAGCTGAACCATGAGAGCAAGGCACTATCAGCAAACAAACAACCAGGTCTGGCTTCTTTTCTTTGAAATAAGCATTGCTACAAACTGCTGATCTTAATTTTCTAACAAAATTGTCAGCGTATGGATTAAAACTGAAAGAGTAGACAGCTGTTGTCCACATTGTTGTCCAAGCTCTCTGCTCTCAGCTGAGGACTACGCTGCCCATGCCTCAGCATGCCTCAGCCTTTGTCAGATGTTTTACAACACTCAGCAGCAGCTGGCAGATCCACGCAGCTAGAGCGGAGACGCTCTAAATGATGATTTATTAGTTCAGAAGACGCACACAGACATGAACACTGTTAGATCACGTTTTCTCTTTGTCTCCCTGTGTTCGTCTACCAGTAGATTTACTGCTGCTAGTGCAGCTCCAGGACAGCAGAGAGCTGCTAGCTTATTTTTTCATCACAGACACAGGAAGGAAGGAGGAAATTGAACGAGGTGAGCACTGAGCATTATGTGAATGAAAAAAAGTCCTGTGATTAGGCTGAGAAGTATAAACACTAGAGAAGGGAGACAGCAGCTGATGCTGTCTGATGAAGGTTTCTTTTTTTTAAAGTACCACTTTCTATCTTTGCTCTGTAGATATTTTCTAAAAACATGCCTCAACTTCATAAACAATGCAAGTTCAAAAATGTAAATCAAATAACACATTGAAGCACAAAAGAAGAATCACACTATAGGATAGCAAAGTGGGTGAAATAAATAATGCAAAAATACATGTAAACACTAAAAAAAGAAAAGCCCTGCACTGTGAGTTGATGCTACACAAGGGCTCCAGGCCAGATGGAGTGCTAAGTGGGATAAGCTGAATAAATCCTAGTTTCCACTTGGGAGACGTTTTTCTAGCAGATCCACTCCAGACTGTTCGTTTCCATCACAGAAATATTGAGTTGTGGCATCAGTGCACTGTTAGAGATGAATGGACTGCTCATGGCGGAAGCCAACCAACCAAAATACAGCATTCCTTCTCATCCAGCACTGCTTCCAACTGTGTTACAACTGCATCTCAAGCTATGAAGTCAGAAAAACCTATTCACTGCACACATTCTGTACTTATCTGGCCTTGGAGTGCAGAAAAAAGATGGTTTGAAATAGATGACCTCGCCAGAAGAAATCGAGGCTGAAGGCTGCAATAATCGTTACACCTCACAATACAATGTAATAAGAATTATATTTGGATTGTCACCAGTACGTCTGAAAATGTAACGGTGGCACTCAATAAAAAGACATGTTGACTTTAAAATCAAAAGAGGGTTCACCTTGGGAACATGAATAGACAAATAAATATATAATGTGCAAATTTGGACATTTTGGCCTTAAACTGGAACTCAGGGAGTTTCCAAAATGGAAAGGTTCCCTCCTATGGGGAGCATGAGTGTAAGTGTAAGATAAATGGGTATCTGCTTATTTTGGTTCATCCTCTGGGGGCCAGTAATATTTTTGATCATCAGCATGCTAACATGCTGATGTTAAGCAGTTATAATGTTTACTATTTTCTCCATATTAGTTAAGATTTAGTCTGGTTCTTTAGTGTTAACATGCTGGAACAGCACTAAACACAAAGTGCAGCTGATGCTTGTGGGAATGTGGGAAATCAGTTGTTGAGATATATCAGTCTGAACCAAAGTGGTTTTCTGAGAGCAACAATGCCATTAGAGCCATTGGCATTCCTGAACATGTAGGCACCTTCATCCAACTGGGATCATGGCCTTTATTCGGCTGAAAGGGTAAAGACTGATCATTTAGATAGGTAGCCTCATTTCCTTCACATTTAAGTGACCTATCTTGGAAAATTAAGGTATATTCAGATAGCAGTGTCACTTAAAGCTTGGGTAGGTAACATTGTAGAAACCAGCAAGAGTACGCTAGATTGGGAAAATGCTCAAACTGAAAAAATCAGCCTTGTGTTGCTTTTTTAAAGCTTTTTTCCAGTAAAGTAGTTCGCAGTGCTAGCTCCAAAAGCCGCTAAATGGAGGGAGAAAGTTTCTGACCCTGACAGTTCATTCCTTCAGACATACAGTTCAATGTTTGTAGCCGATCAACGGTAAGCAGACATGTTACCAGACAGGGTTTGTAGTTAGGTGCTGTCTTAGATGTAGCCTGCTAGCTAGATATACACCGTGGATGAGAAAAGGTCATGCATGTGTGTGTCAGCTCCAGCCATCTGTTAACCAGCTGTGGAATGATGTCTCACATGGTGCCTCTCACCATGTCTCTCTCTCTCTCTCTCTCTCTCTCTCACTGGTGGAGGGAGAGGTGAGCTGAGTTAAGTGGTGCAGAGATGCTTTATGGATAAAAAAAAATTAAAAAAAACTCTGAGGAGCTTAGCTCACTGGCAATTTATTAACTTCACTCCTGACACACACACACACACACACACACACACACACACACACACACACATGTTATACTGATACGTTGTGTTCATTTGTAACAGTATTTACTTTGTACATTTCCAAAGGCTACTCTGCGTAGTATTGCTGCCACCAGTGCACTAATTGATGCTTGGTCTTATATCTAAAAACTCAAGCCGCTGTTAGGTCCAAGATAGCTACATCATAATACATGACCAACTATTGTCGCTGACCAGATCAATTTGTTAATGGCTCTGATTATAACTCTCTGGACTCAACAATACGGCTTGTCAGAGTTAGGTAAATAACAATGCCTTGCAGTTTGCCTTATTCATACCAGTCATGTAGCCTGCATTATTATGGGAATGTCTATATCACCCCAGACCTATGTTCCCTCTGCTCGGTACATCCTGGTTTTGTCCTCGCCTGCGTCTTGATGGAACTTGAATGCGGAACGAAAACACATATTTTCAGTAATAGTATTTGAAGAAACATTTAGCAGAAATTACTTAGAAAATACTAGAAATGTGTACAAAATCAGTTACGTCACAGTGACACCAGACTGATTTGACTCATTCACAACAAAAACTGACTCGGTGTATTTTACTAGTCAATCTTAGTTTGCAGAATGCTGAAGAAAAACACCAGAACGGATAAGTCTGAATAGTACAAACAGTTCCAAAGACAAAGGATTGAGATCTTCTCATGAAGCAACCTTACCTAACCCCAGCTTTAGTCTTTCCACTGCACGCTCCTTTTTCCACCTTTGCGTCATTTCCTAGGTTTGATACTGTTTGATCCTTGTGCAGTCACTCAAGAGAAATGTGTGTCTAGTGTGCATGTCTGTACTATACGGCAACCCCGCAGCCTTTGACCTGACAGAGTAATGTTTCAAACTGACTTCTTGTTTCAGATGGATGTTTCTCTGCACCTCATTGTTTTATCCCTTAGAGACAATTCAAATCACTCCAAAACTATTGCATCATTTGGAATATTTATGGATGCCCATTTGTAGATCCTCCCAGTAATTTCTTGGTTTTTAATTTAATTCATATAAAGTGTATAGGTTTACCATCATTGATATTCTCACTTAACCAGGCCTGTTCACCAGGTTCACAATGAAACCATTCATTGCAAATCATTCACACTTTTAAAATAGAAAATGTCATTACTCTGACTCCTCACTTTTGTGTCCAAAATGAACCCCTCCCAGTCATTACAGCGAGACTTCTTCTGCTAGAAATGATCATTATTGTCCCTAAAGAGAAATAGAGAGGCAAAGTACCTCCGTTCCGGTGTCCAGCAAGGAACCTTATTATGGAAGAAATATGAATGGTAGTCAATGAAGAGTGATAAATAATCTTTTGATACTATTTGAATTACACATATGGTATTTGTAAGGCCTTTACACATCGGGGGAGGGTTTCATTCATGCTATTCATTTACAGAGGTGAGAAGAGTATAGCCAAAAACTGCACTCACAAAAAATCACTCTTACTTTGCAAAAAAAAGAAAATAAGCAAAAAGCAAATTGTGTGCATGTGCATAATAGACTGTCTGTTATGTCAAAAAGTATCAACATACAGTGTCCTTAAACTTTGATCCAGTATAGATGTCCCAGTTTACATCACATCCAGGTCTCACATGAATCACATGAAGAGAATACGATTAGAGAATTGGGCAAATCAGTCTCTTATATAAAATGTTTCATATCAGATGACTCATTTATTCCAATTGAGACGTTGCTGTGATGTTTCATCATTAACTATTAAATACAAGTGGTTCTCTTCTGCATTTTGACCTGAGGAAGATCATCTGTGGTTGAACCATTATATCAGTTTTTTCCTGTGCACAATTTGGTCTCTTCTTTTCTGTCTGTCTTCAATGAGCACGACGAGCTAAATCACCGCTTGCAAACCGTTGGCTTGAATATTTATATTATGACAAAAAGCAGTAGTTTTGAAACATTATATACTATGTGTGTGTGCTATTAAATGTACTAGCATTTACACAACAGACACACCTGCTGTCAGCACGGTTCTCTGATGTACTGACTTCAGACCAGCGTTCATAACCGCAGCCCGTGGCACAGGGTGCTGTTAAATTGTCTGTAGGCTAAATATTATGGTTTCTAGGGGCCATCCGCATCTTGTGTCTAACAAGGTGTGGACAACGCCTGTCGTACCGCTCTCCTCCTCTCCTGCCTTTGAATAGAGTCATAACAGATAACAGAGCGCCAGCAGACCTGGGACCAGCTAATCTCATATAGCTCTGTGTCAGCGCTGGAGGGGACCAACTGACCACCTGCCTCTTAATGAATCATCATGCATCATCAATGCATCATCAATACAAATAATAAATACATAAAAGTAGCGAGATGAATGTATCCAAATGTAACGGAGTAAAAGTAATGATTTTTCTCAAGAAATCTACTCAAGTAAGAGTAAAAAGTAGAATTTACTCAAAAAAGTTACCACTCCTTCTATTCTTACCTTTCACAATAAAAGCCCTAGACACATAGGTCTAATACTCTTAGGAGTATTTTGCATTTTCGGGATGTTTATTTGTCACGCCCCCGTTGTGTAAAAGCTTTTAACCTATTTGAAATTATCTTTGAAATTGACAAACATCATATGTGTAATTCATGGCACAATTCAAACAAGATCAAAAAAAAAAATTGTCACTGAATGTTGATACGATACATGTTTTTAGCAAAATAATTTAGTTGACCAGAAGGGGAGGGACTTCGCCTCTCTAAAGTGCTTTCGAAACTAGCCAACAATGCAGTACAATGGTACACCAAAGACGCAGTCAAAAAAAAGATAATGCAAGATATGTAAAATTAAATATTGCACATGCCTTGTGAGATGAAATAAATAAGTACAACGGCATTACAAAATGAAAAACATGAAACCATAATACAAACCTGTAATGCATAAACTAAATGAAAGAATGTCCTCTTGCTTATGAATCACTAAATAGGGATTTTAGTA
>JACSYO010001661.1:475000-537500 GCA_016806645.1 Ophiodon elongatus | reverse complement strand
TCAGTCATAGTTGTTCTAAAAAATGAGATTTACATTTCAACTGAAAATTATAAAATGTATGAGAGGGATTAAGGATTAGATGCACGTCTTTGACATTTCTCTGACCTCTTAGGGTCATAAATCCCTTTCAGAAACTATTAGAAAATATAAATGCATCAAAAATGTAAAACAAGGTTGTTTCTCTTGGCTCCCGAGGAGTTGACATTTTAGATACACGGCAATATTATGCATGTCTTGTTTAGACGACTAAAAAAACATAACAAAGGACACAGCTCAAATATCTATTATGAAATATATTTTCCATGGTCACTTTAATAGGTACATCTGTAAAATCCAGAACAACAGCTCAGCCATAAATTCTGCCATAATGCAGTCCAGTACAACAGCACCCCTAACTGCAAACCTCGGTGACAAACATATAAACACAGGCCATTGTAGCCTTCGTAAGGTAAAATATTGGGAATAACAGTGAGTATGAGTATCGTCTTATATAGACTCTTAATACTAAAACTTTGAACTATGGATCTCTCATTTATTGAATTATAGTCTTGTAAAAAGATGTAAGCCTCTACACACTTTTGTTATCTTTTAGTCTTTATGCTGTGTGTGTGCTGACTCTTTCCCTTACGTTCTCTGTTTCCATGTGTGGTTGTATCAGCATTCAAGTGTGTGTGTGTGTGTGTGTGTGTGTGTGTGTGTGTGTGTGTGTGTGTGTAAGGGATATCCTCTTGGCCTTGGGAAAAAAATCTGCGTGCGACAGACTGACAGAAAACAGACTGTGGCATAGAGCTTCCTCTCAACTAATGAATTCCTGATCACATTTACACACACACACACACACACACACACACACACACACACACACACACACACACACACACACACACGAAAGCCTTTTTAGCTACAAGCCCACAGAACTTAAGGAGAGTTTCTTTCAAGTATAAGATCAAATAGTAATGTAGTATTTTTAGCTGGAACAAATACATACTTTTCTTAGCATGTACAAATTTAAATAATGTATTGTTTATTCACTGCTCTTATGGTAATTCATTATTAATTATTTACCACTCCAGCACTGCATAATTAAAGCGGTTTCAGATGGAACCACATGATCTGGTTGCAATATTTTTCCTTTTGCAATTCCACTGTGTTCATTTTTTAAAATTGTTTCCCAAATGTCGAATATGTAAAACTAATTTGCATGTGCTGGTACAATATTAAAGGGCATTAAAACTTGGTTCATGCAGAGTTCAAGGAGGCAATGGGATGAAGGAAGACGGATCATCTTTACTCCCGGTTTCATATGAGGAGGCCTTCAGTTGAGTGTAGAAATATTGTGTCAGTGTGCAGTGTCCTCTCTGACCAGCAGGGGGCAGAGTAAACTCCTTCTTAAGTCCACCAGATGATGTAAGACAACTGAGTGCAAGAAATACTGCTACTACTACTACTGCTGCCATAATCACCCTTACTACTGCAGTTACTACTCCCACAGCAACAATTAGTGCCATTACTCTACAGTTACATATATTACTACTACTGCCCTGATGCAGTTAGTACTATTAACTATTAGTACTAGAGCTAAATGTGACCGCTATTGGCTACTCCACAGCAAATAGTTGTTTGATGTTATATTAATGCTCTGAATCCCATATATGGAATCCTTAATGTCTCTCAAGTGGAAATCAAGGACAAATAAAAGTAGATGTTTTGAACAACACTAAGTAACAACTAATTCCTTGTAGCAAAAGGTCCTGCATCCTGATGATAATCATTTCAGTGCTCTACCTACGGGCCAAACTCTTTCCAATGTAATGATGTGTCGTGACCATGTTGCAGAAGTCTTATCAAGGAAAAGAGGTGAAGAAAACACACATTAAATGGAAATATCCTCCTGAGTGCAACCCTTCAATAAACTTGACTCATGTGTAAAAGAAAAATGAATGACTTCCAAATATCCTCAAACAAGTGCATACAAAATCTACTCAATTACAACAAGTGTGTACACATTAACCAGATCAAATTCTCCAATGACTTGGCAAATGTTTTTAAAATGTGTTTTTCTTCTAGCGCTACACAAAAACAGTATGGCACAGGCTTACAATCCACCAGAGAAGAATCAAACCTAGTCTAAGATTTGAGCTGGATATAGTTCCCTCAGAATAGTTTAAAGTAAGTACCAATCAAAGTAACACATCAGTACATCTATGTATATCTGCATGTATGAACCAATCGTCTTGATTAAAGATTGGTAACATAACGCCCAGTTTGATTCCCTCTCTTGGTTCCCCCCCCCCACCCCCCCCACACACACACACAAACTTTAAATAAAGCCAAATTATAAGTAATCAATTGCATATTAGTCCAGTTTTAATATCAGGACACCTCAATGCATATTGTTACAAGGCCATTTATCACCCATATTTCGGAGTATATTTGTAGTCAGTTTAACTCAGGGTTAAGACTCTTTAGCCATTGTCAATTAACTGAAATGGAATCGGCTCCCTGGTTTCATATTGATTGGTCCAAACAGCTGCAGAGATGTGTGTCAGTCTGACTGTGGTAGACTATATGAACACTTACATGACTGTGTTCCGGCACCTGAGAACCAAATGTGAGATATATCTGGCCCATAAATGGCTGCTAGAATTGGCTTGGTTTTTGGGACGCAGACTTGGGCAAATTTTGGTGAACAATGTGCTCTGTCAGTCTGTAATGAGTCTGGCAACCAGGCTTCAGGCCGCTGTTGGGCAGAGCATTTTTTTAACTGCCTGTGAAATGGCTCAAGGTTCAAGGTTGATTTTTGCGTCATTGCGCAACATGTACCATTATAGTACCATTTTGCTATATGTGAAAAGAAAAAAGCAAGACTATTTTTTATGGTGGTGTACGGAGGATGAGTTAATGAGTCTCACAGCTTGCTCTGTAGTCTGGTGGAACGGCAGCGGATACATCTGTATCTCTTGCCAGATGGCAGCAGGTCGAACAGGCTGTTGCTGGGTGGGTATCCTCTTTCAATATCCTTTGGGCTCTTTGCAGGCACCTCACCTAATCAATATCCCTGATGCTCGATAGATGGGTACCATTGATGTTCTGGGTTGTTTTAATCAGCCGCTGCAGAACCCTCCTGTCCTGAGCTGTGCACAAACCAGTCAGGAGGCCTTCTATTGCTTGTGTTTTGAGTTTTTAGCAGAATTTAGCTTTCTTAAGTTTCCTTAAGAAACACTGCCTGCTGTGTCTTCTCAAGTGCTCAGACATCTGAAATGGAAACGTTTACTCATAATTGAAAACATGAAAAAACACAGTTGCATCTTAACTTGCATCGGAAGTTGTGTCAAGTTAAATTAAATATCTCCTCTACTTTTGAAAAGGTTCACAACCGTTAACCTGAAGCCACATCTCTCTCTATAACGCAGTTCACAAGGCAATTTCCGGAGCA
The DNA here is from genome assembly GCA_016806645.1 of Ophiodon elongatus. NCBI lineage: Eukaryota > Metazoa > Chordata > Actinopteri > Perciformes > Hexagrammidae > Ophiodon > Ophiodon elongatus. The sequence goes on along the minus strand of JACSYO010001661.1, from coordinate 534,064 downwards.
TTACAGAGGCTCCATGCAGTTCCTGTAAACCTCTACCTCTCAGCACTTCTGAGACATCAGGGGGGAAAAAGGAGCTTCAGGGGCGTTGGCGGGGGTTAGACGATTCCCCCATTTTACATACTGTAATATGTCCGTGATTACCACCAGTGGTAGTTATCACTGCCCACTTCAACCAACAAGCTGAACAAAAAACAAACAAGCTAAAGTGTCTAAGTTGTAGGTGTCTCTCTGCCCTCAACATACCAACAGTTCCCACAAAACTGAGAAGGTTTTTTTTGTGGGTCTAGGACTACGTCTGATCAAACAGGTTATATGTAGGGCCTCTGCCTTAAAAACCTTCTGTGTTAAGGTCTGTGTTCATGAAACAGCTTACAAAATGTAACTTTTAATACATCTTAAAGAAACAGAAAGAGATTTGAAAATACCAGGATTATGTTTCTGTTTGAAGTTACCTGACACACAAACTATACATACAAGCAAGAACACATGACTGAGGCCACCACAGTGGTTTTATAACACGAGACCTTTTACACGCACACACACGCACGCGCACACACACACACACACACACACACACACACACACACACACACACACACACACACACACACACACACACACACACACACACAGAATGTTTAGGAGGCAGGTTAGTAGCAGTGTTCTGGTTTAATGGGGTACTTACCTGAACCGGTCACACAATAAATCCTGTGGTACAAAAGGTTTTTTATTTTCAGCTTGAGACACTAAACGTAGCTTGACTTCATGGAAATGTATGAAAATCCCATCAGCTCTTTCCGCTTTAATATTTAAAATTAGAATAAATTCAGTGGACAAATGGAGGCATATCTTCTGATAAAATCCAATAGCGTTTTATTTCTCTCTCAAGAACTCAAAGTACAAAGTCAAAGGCAAGTGGATTTGCGGTTACAGTTATAATCCAATAAAACCTAGACAAACCTGGCAGCCATATATGGGTCAGATAATTCAATGCACCTTCATCATTATTCCAACTAACCAAAAGTGAACTCAGCCTGAAATGTCTTTGGTTTCACCTCCTAGGCAACACACCGACTGCCCTCCCTTATTGGCAGAGTTAGTTCGGTCTGTAAGCAGCATTAAAGGAATACCTGCTGACACTACTCAGGGCTGAGAACAGGTACCAGCAACTATGTTGCCTATGCTGACTGTAGCTCAGTGGTAGAGCAGGGTTGTCCTTTGCTCAAAGAGTTGTCAGTTCAATCCCAGGCTACTTGGGAAAACGGCCTTTTGATGCTAAAACATACGTATTCTGACCAAAATGTGAATGTTTGGATTTGAATACATAAGGAACACCACAAGGAAGCTGTTTATATAAAACCTTAAAACCTGCCCTTTAAGTGAAGGATTAATACAAATTCTCAGCACTCTTATAGAGCTTCATAACAGCGCAGCAACAAACCCTTTGGACTATGAGACACTTCTATCCAACTGACAACCGATTATTGGAGTTATTTTACTTTTTTTTAAATTCTTAGTACAGAAGATGATTATTGCAGAACGTTCCTCTCTTTCTTTCTTTACCTTGTCCTTGATGAAGTCCTTTGATAGTTGCAGTGTCATGCATCTGAATAATAGATATTCCTATTTTATAAAATTATTTCAAAAGCTACTATCCATGTGCACACGATAACACTCATTTCATGCTACATGGCAGACAAAGACACACAGAAACAGTCAGTCAGTCAGACCTCAAACATCTGTCATCAGTGCATCTGTGGCTTGCAGGTCCTCTTTATGAACCACTGCACATACACTTATACACAAACACATGCAGAGAAAAGGAATATATCAGTCACATCTTGGCCAAATTCAGTTAACCTTTTGTTTCTTGTACCAGAGACACAGGGCCAGAGCCAGGGGCCGACACACACACACACACACACACACACACACACACACACACACACACACACACACACACACACACACACACAGGCCTGTGGTACACAGTAAATTAATTAACGATGGTCCAGAACCTGGTCTGGACATCGTCACTGAGGCATCTGGTCAGCACTGCTTCTCTCTGCTGATGTCTCTCTCTTATTTGTCTCCTGTGTACTCATGGCTACATTCTCCACATAACAACTTTTGACCATGTTAATGAAAGTAAGAAAAGTCAAACTGAAGGGTTGTGGAACTATTTTATGTGTCAATAATATTAGTTTATTATTATTACTATAATATGCTATTACTATATAAGAGCACATCAGCACATATTGCGATATTAGGTAATGAACAATTACTATTTAGGATATTGCTGTTTTTGCACATACATGTTCTATATAAATAGAAAAAAAGTTCTGAAACTCCTAGTGGCAGTATCAAATTCAAATCAATTCAATTCAATTCAATTTAATTTATATTGCCCAAAATCACAAATTCTCCTCAGAGGGCTTTACAATCTGTACACATACGACATCCTCTGTCCCAGGACCTCTCATCAGTTCCCCAAAAAACCTTTAAGGGTAGAAAAAGGAAAGAAACCTTCAGGAGAGACACAGAGGAGGATCCTCTATCAGGATGGACAGAAGTACAGGAGATGTCATGTGTACAGAATGAACAGAATAACAGAGTTACAAAACATTCAATGAATATGATTCATGTAATGAGAGTAGTAGGCATGATGAAAAAGTTACATCTAACAATAATAACAGCAACAGTGGATATGGTAGAATAATAATGATAATAGAAGCAGTAATGGTATTGGCAATACTGATAGCAATGCAACTATTAATAATACTAATAATAGCAGTAGGTGTCAGGCAGGACCAGGGACCAGATAAAACCAGGATCCATGTAAACCTGAGGAGAGAAAGCAAAAAGACTCCGGGGAAGAAGTAGAGTTAAATTGTAACATGCATCATTCGTCGACAAACAAAAACATTTTTATCTTATTTTTAAGGGACAACCCAGACAATGTAAACCAAGTAGAATAAAGTTAGAGCAATTATTGGATATCAAACAATACAGACCTAGCGTGTGTGTCAGTGAGCTCTTGAGGGACTGGTAGGTTGATTTTGTTACCTTTGGACAGAGCCAGGCAAACTATTTATCCCTGTTTCCAGACTTTATGCTGAGCTAAGCTAACTGGCTGTAGCCGTATATTTAACAGACAGATATGAGAGTGGTATCAATTTACTTATCTAACTCTAAGCCAGAAAGCAAATAAAAAATAATATGTTGAACTATTCTATAATAATTGATCAAAATAGCTCAAAACAGTAGTTCCCAGGCAAACAATGGGAATGTCAGGAATTCTGGCATGCGCGTGTGCAGCTCATTCATTTTTCAGTGTGGCTGCTATGTGGTCGACTGAAAGTGCTGTTCTCGCCCACTCACTGAATCCAGCTGTCCCAGAGAAGCCACAGAGAGCAGAAACACTGCAGATTTTCTGAGCAGGAATAGTCGCATGAGAGATCTCTGTATTTGTGTATTTTAAACACTCTTCTCACTGGTTTGAAGTGGCAGGGCCGGGCTGGAAAAAGGGAATGTCAGGCTTTTTTAAAATCAGCTGCACTAACAACAATTGTATATGCTGTGAACAATGAATCAAACAAGTGTGTGTAATGTGAAATGGAAAAGAGAATTGAGAATCACCTGATTCTGTAGTATTCCTCAGCTCTGTGACACTGCTTTGGTTTTACAGCATGATTCAAACATCCAAAGCTAGTCTGTATAGCTACAGTCATCACCATTTTCAAAGTAAAACGTTTTTACATGAATTCAGTCATTAAGTTGCTTGGGAGTTTCATGAACTCAAAGACACATCAAATAGTTTAAGCATTAACTAACATCACTTTTTCTATTGAGTGGTCATCCATCAGTTTGCTTCTAGCAACACGCACTTCAGCCTTTTGTCGGATACAAGGGTTTGTTCTTTGCAAAGCAACTTACTTTTATCATTTGATGTGACAGCTTCATGATTCATAATGGTATTATGCTCACATTTAAACTCACATTTAAACAATTAAAAAAGCTGTCAGATTGTCAATACATGCTTATCATGGCCAAAATGTTGCTTGATGCAGGATATGTCCCCAGTCCCTTAGACAGACAATTTTCATAGGAGTGGACAGGCTATGGCAGTACTCACTTTGGATTATGATATTTGCTAATGGCCAAAATGTGTTTAAAATAAAAAATAAGCCAGATAGTCTTGTAGATGTGCAGAAAAACAGTGCCATTATGAATAATAATATAAGATTTCAGCATTAGTCATTCAGTAAATTAGTACAATAAACTAGATGATTTGTATTCTCCTTCCGCTGTGCAAAAACATGCAAGTTTTTCAAATCCAAGTAAGACAGAATTGCCCCCAATTCCCCACCTGGGCCCATTTCCCGGAAACAGTAGATCTTAAAAGCGCTTTATACGAGTGTTTCTACAAACACGGGCTCATTCACATGAATGAAGGAGGGAAAATAACTTAAACAGGATTTGGATATTTGTCACGGTTTGGGGTTTTAGGTGGTCACTTCCTGTCTTATTTTGAAAAGTTCCCTGTCTTGTGTTTCCCTGGGTTCCTTCACTTCCTGTCCTTGTGATTGTCTAATTGAATCCTCCTGTGTCTGATCACCTGCACCTGCACCTCCCCTCTGTATTTAAGCCCTGTTTGTCTTGTGCCTCCTTGTCCGTTCGTCTGTTTTCTTTGGCTGTTTGCATCGTAGTGTTTCCCGTGGTTTCCTTGATCCTGTGCCTGTGTGTTTCTCGCCTGTGTTGTGAGTAATTAAAGCATTTTTGCTGTAAACCACCATGCCCTGATGAGTCTGCGTTTGGGTCCTGCCTTCGCCTTTCCTCCAAACTTCACAATATTAGTGCATTTTACAACTTTTAAAAATGTATTTATTGGGAAATTGATTTACCTAAAAAATGAAAATAAAAAAAAATCCACTGATTTAAAGACATCTCTTTTACAATGTAGTTCTATAGGAATAAAGTCATTTTGGGCCCAATGGTGTCATGTGACGGACCCAGAAGTTGTAATTCCACGATTTAGCAAAATATTTGCATATATTTTATATGTATATATTATATTATACGCCAAAACAATGTCGGACACCGTAGTTTTCTCTGGCCCTCTCCCAAATTTGGTCAATGATGAGATGTATAGCCGCATGTCATCATTCAACCGCTGGTTGTCGAGGTGGTGTCCAGCAAACAATGTGGGCTTCGTTGATAATTGGGAGACTTTCTGGGGAAAACCTGATCTGATTAGGAGAGATGGCATTCATCCCACGTTGGATGGAGCGGATCTCATTTCTGCAAATCTGACCAACTTTGTTTGGGGACCTAATCCATGACAACCCAGAGTTCAGACCAGGAAGCAGAAGCAGAGTTGTAGTCTTACACCCTTCTCTGCACCTCCATTAGAGCAGTTACCCACCCAAAACTATATAGGGACTGTGTCTGCCCCACGGCCACTTAAATTAATTAAATCTAAAGCAACCAGAAGAGGAGTTGTACAAAATAATCTCATAAAAGTTAACACCACCAACGCAACAGTGCAACAAAACAGGAGAATTAAATGTGGACTCTTAAATATCAGATCTTTGTCATCTAAAGCTGTTTTAGTAAATGATTTAATATCTGACAATCACATTGATCTATTCTGTCTTACTGAAACCTGGCTGTGTTATGCAGAATATGTCAGCCTAAATGAATCAACTCCTCCAAGTCACATTAATACTCACATTCCTCGAGGCACCGGCCGAGGAGGTGGAGTAGCAGCTATCTTTGACTCGGGCCTATTAATGAACCCTAAACCAAAATTGAACTACAACTCATTTGAAAGCCTTGTTCTTAGTCTTTCACATCCAACCTGGAAAACAATACAGTCAATTCTATTTGTTATAGTGTACCAGGCCCCAGGTCCGTATTCTGAATTTCTATCTGATTTTTCAGAGTTTTTATCAAGTTTAGTTCTTAAAACAGATAAAGTTATTATTGTAGGTGACTTTAATATTCATGTGGATGTTGATAATGATAGCCTTAGTACTGCATTTATCTCATTATTAGATTCAATCGGCTTTTGTCAGAGTGTACAGAAACCCACTCACTGTTTTAACCACACCCTCGACCTTGTTCTTGCATATGGCATTAAAATAGAACATCTACTAGTTTTTCCACAGAACCCTCTTTTATCAGACCATTACCTAATAACTTTCGAGTTTATACTACCAGAGTGTACACCGTTAGGCAAAAGTTTCTACACCAGATGTCTATCTGACAGTGCTGTAGCTAAATTTAAAGAAGCGATTCCATCTGTATTTAATTCAATGCCATGTCTCAATATAACGGAGGACTCCTGTACTAACTTTGATCCGTCCCAGATTGATCATCTCGTCGATAGTGCTACAGGCTCACTGAGATTGACACTAGACTCTATAGCCCCTCTAAAAAAGAAGATAATAAAGCAGAGGAGGTTCGCTCCATGGTATAACCCTGAAACCCGCAAAATAAAACAAACATTGCGAAAGCTTGAAAGGATATGGCGTTCCACCAATTTAGAAGAATCTCGGTTAGTTTGGCGAGATAGTCTTAAAACATATAAAAAGGCCCTCCGTAATGCCAGAGCAGCCTATTACTCACTAATAATAGAGAAAAATAAGAACAACCCCAGGTTTCTCTTCAGCACTGTAGCCAGGCTGACAGAGAGTCACAGCTCTGTTGAGCCGTGTATTCCTATAGACCTCAGTAGTAATGACTTCATGAGCTTCTTCAATGATAAGATTCTAACTATTAGAGACAAGATTAATGGTCTCTTGCCCTCAACCAGTGCCGATCTATCCTTGGAGGCAGCTATAAGCCCTGATATGTGTATGGACGGCTTCTCTCTCATCGACTTTAAAAAATTGTCTTCAACAATTTCCTCTTCTAAATCTTCTACCTGTCTCTTGGACCCCGTCCCGACGAGGCTGCTTAAAGAAGTTTTACCTTTGATTGGCACCTGTTTGCTGGATATTGTCAATCTGTCTTTACAAACAGGCCATGTACCACAGTCCTTTAAAGTAGCTGTGATCAAGCCTCTTCTCAAGAAGCCCACTCTTGATCCAGAGGTCTTGGCTAACTATAGACCGATCTCTAACCTTCCCTTCCTCTCTAAGATCCTTGAGAAAGTAGTTGCAAATCAGTTATGTGACTTTCTACAGAACAATAGTTTATTTGAGGATTTTCAGTCAGGATTTAGAAAACACCACAGCAGAGACAGCACTGGTGAAAATTACTAATGACCTCCTAATTGCATCAGATAAAGGACTTGTCTCTGTTCTTGTCTTGTTGGACCTTAGTGCTGCATTCGACACCATTGACCAACACATCCTATTACAGAGATTAGAACATTTGATTGGCATTAAAGGCACCGCACTAGGCTGGTTTGAGTCCTATTTATCGGATCGATCTCAATTTGTAAACGATGAATCCTCGATGACCACCAACGTCAGTCACGGAGTTCCACAAGGTTCTGTGCTTGGACCAATCTTATTCACCTTATATATGCTTCCTTTGGGCAATATTATCAGAAAACACTCCATAGACTTTCATTGTTATGTTGATGATACTCAATTATATCTAGCGATCAAGCCAGACGAAACCAACCAGCTTGCTAAACTTCAAGCATGTCTCAAAGATATAAAAACATGGATGACCTGCAACTTCCTGATGTTAAACTCAGACAAAACTGAAGTTATTTTACTAGGCCCAGAACACCTCCAGAATCAACTATCTAATGATGTGGTTTCTCTTGATGGCATTGCCCTGGCATCCAGCACCACCGTAAAGAATCTCGGAGTTGTCTTTGATCAGGACTTGTCCTTTAACTCTCAAGTAAAACAAATCTCAAGGACTGCATTTTTTCACCTACGTAACATTTAAAAAATTAGACACATCCTGTCTCAAAGCGATGCAGAAAAATTAGTTCACGCATTTGTTACTTCTAGACTGGACTACTGTAACTCCTTAGGCTGCTCTAATAAGTCTCTTAAATCTCTCCAGTTGATCCAGAATGCTGCAGCTCGTGTACTAACAAAAACTAAGAGAAGAGATCATATTACTCCTGTATTAGCTTCTCTTCACTGGCTCCCTGTAAAATCCAGAGTCAAATTTAAAATCCTTCTCCCCACCTACAAAGCCTTAATTGGTGAGGCACCATCATATCTTAAGGATCTCATCGTACCATATTTCCCCACTAGAGAGCTGCGCTCACTAAATGCGGGGCTGCTTGTGGTTCCTAGAGTCTTAAAAAGTAGGATGGGAGCCAGAGCCTTCAGTTATCAAGCTCCTCTTCTATGGAACCAGCTTCCACCTTCAGTCCGGGGGGCAGACACAGTGACCACATTTAAGAGTAGACTTAAGACTTTCCTCTTTGATAGCGCTTATAGTTAGGGCTGGCTCAGGTTTGCCCTGGTTCATTCTTTCCATCCCCTTGATATGCTGCTACAGGCCTAGACTGCTGCGGGACAACTTAGGATACACTGAGCTCCTCTATCATTTTCTCTCTCTCCTTCTGTATGAATTCATGTTCTATAAATGCACATTACTAACTCTACTTCTTCCCTTGGAGTCTTTGTGCTTTCTCGCCTCGCAGGTTTCCACGAATCGTGGTTGCATCTGGACCCTGGTCCTGCCTCCTGGTTCCTTCCGTGGAACTGCTGACGCACATTCTTTTCTATTTTACCTTCTGTATGAATTCATGCACCATAAATGCACATTACTAACTCTGCTCCATCCCCGAGGTCTTTTGTGCCTTCTCGCCTCGCAGGTTTCTGTGGATCGCGGTTAAATCTGGAACCTGGTCCTACGTCCTGCTGTGGTCCTCCCCGTCACCTACTGCTACTATTACATGAATAATTTCTGTCATGTGAATTGAACGTGTTGTAACTCTGTTATGCTGTTCATTCTGTACACATGACATCTATTTTCGTACTCTGTCCATCCTGGGAGAGGGATCCTCCTCTGCTGCTCTCCTGAAGGTTTCTTCCATTTTTCTCCCTGCTGATAGGGTTTTTTGGGGGAGTTTTCCTGAGTCGATGAGAGGTTCTGGGACAGAGGATGTCAGTGTGTACAGATTGTAAAGCCCTCTGAGGCAAATTTGTAATTTGTGATTTTGGGCTATACAAAAATAAATTGAATTGAATTGAATTGAAATTTTCTTCAAAACCCTGTGCTCTTCCTAGTGGGCTTGTGTGAAAATCCTCATACCCCACCGCAGGATCCAAGTTTCCCACAGACCACTTATTTAAGTCCATCTGTGTCCTCCAGACCACCTGATACACCACCACCACCTCCAGCCTCTCCATAAATATGTGCCTATAGTGGTGGCTTCAATTTCACTTAATCAAAGTGCTGTGCAATTGTCACTGTGATGCTATGCTTTACAATGTGAGGGCACCCTTACTTAGGCGAGAAGGGGAGGAGACAATGACGACTGACTGGCTGATGCATATCAGCCCATGTACAGTATCTGAATGGTTTCAGGACAAGGCAAGGCGTTTGACAGTTTATTTGAAAACACTGACTGACTGTTTTGATGCCAGTAGATGTGGTCGGAACGGACAAAGGCAGACTAAATGTTGGTGTCAACATTTTTAATTTACGATGAACTAAATATATTTTCCCTTCCTACTCATTCAATAGCAGAAAAACAGCTCGATATCATCATTGAATCCAATTTTTTCTCTGTTATTTACATTTGATCGCCCGGTTGAGCATGCAACGCTCTGTTCAACGCTTATCAGTTGTTTTGCACGAGTCGCTTTGCCAAAAGATGTTATTGAAGCGACCTCATCTGTTGCGATGCGTCTGGGTGTGATCAGGCTCGTACGCTGTGTTCACACCAAATGCGTTGGGAATTTTCGCGCCGCTTTACTCACGTGAGTTTACTCATGTGGACTATTTGTGGTTATTTCGCGTCATTCGCTTCATTTGCGCTAGATGCGCCGGAGAGGGGGCGTGGCTTATTTCCATGGAAACAGTTCATTTCTGCCATCCACCATGTAAGAAATAACCACTATTTCTGCTTTGTACATGTTGTGGAATTCCCAAAAAACGTCGGAACATCAAATGCCCTCGTGTCTCGGTTCATAATATTATATAATATTATATAATATCATCCGTCGCTGCACAGAGCTTCTCCATGAGCTGCGTCTGGATGACTGCTGCTTCCAGACTATCAACTTCTCCTCCATAGTTTCTGATTCAACAACGGCAGGACGTCAGTGATGACGGGCGGAGCTTCTCAATGCTGATTGGCTTTCGCAATTGTTCGCATCGCGTCATTCGCGCCGCACTATTTGCGCCGTTCGCACCGTTCGCGCCGTTTGCGCCGCCCAGCGGAAATTTGCGTTATTCGCATTCATTTGCATCTGTGCAAATGAAATGACTGCTAAGTCTGCAGGAAAGAATGCGGCTAGGCCTATCATTATTACTGTACTATTGGTCGTTGATACTGATTGTGATGTACTGGAGGCTATACCCTCCACCAATTGCCCTCTCCCAAATTTCAACCATTCTCATCAGGTCACCCGAAAGCTAAAGCCCACAGATTACAGTGTAAAAGTGAACCACCACATCACCTTGTGATTGAGACAGAAGACAATTCAATTAAGGATGTCTTCTGACTCGATCGCTGCTGGGTAGGTCTTTATTCACTGTTAAAATCATTAAAAAGCAAAAGCAGCGTGTGTATATATTCAGTATATCTTCAGTAGCTAGCGTAGCATAGACATTCTAATGTCAGTTAATGATGTGCTAACTTACTCTGCTGTTAGCTCCAGAGATTTTTATGTTTTCTACGTTGGTATATCTGCTTCCAACCAAGTTCCAATTATCACAAAAACACCTCCTCCAGACTCAACGTTTATCCATGACTAGCTCGAAATCCACAAGACCAGCCTGAAAATTAAAAAAATCTGAAACGATTGCATGTCTTTGGAGCACAGCTGGTTAGTTGTCAAACTGTGGTCAGAGCTGGCCTATGCTACACTATGATTGGTCAGTCTGCGTTATAGGGCGGGACTTAGTGAAGGGTCAATTAAAAACTGATTTATCCGAAAAACGAACAAAACAGACATCATGATGATAACCACCGAACTTGACCAACCTGCCACCAGAGGGCGATCAAGATATTTTGGATTCATTTCTGGGGAGCTGTCATCCTATATAATATATAGCATTTATTTTTGAGACTGTATATTTTTGCTGGATGTGGAAATAGGTTTTGCTAACACGTTGGTCACATCAACTTTCTATGGTGTTCTGTCTCTAAGTTACCACAAAAAAACAGATCAGTGCATTTAGAATATAATTTTACGCAGTAATTTTAATGTAATAATAGCTTATAATGAAATAATCAGCATGATCCAACATTTAACCATGACTTGCTTGGCCTGAAAATGAAGAAACTCTGAAACCATTGCACGAGTGTTTATAGAGCTGTAAGTTTCAACACGTACACGCTGAAGGCGTCTATCAAAAGATTGCAGAACAACAATTATGGACGTGGGCTTTTTTTTCAGTCACTGAAAACATCCAAAACATTTACTTCAAAACCTTTGTAATAGTAGTGTATAAGAGATGACTTCTTTGTTTCGACAGCAACTATTAAAAACATTAACAATGTTCAATAAATGCTTTAACTTTATCATTTTCAAAAAATATTCTTCACATCATTAGTCACATGGATTAGTTACACATCATAGGTGAATTCACCAATGCAAGCTTGTCTGTTACATCATACATGGTTGTCCCTATCTCAAACTGCAGTGCAGTCAGTTGAGTGGAAGTGGAAAGGCATACATGCCCAATCCTACATTTGCAACATTTCCAAGAATCCAAAATTAAACTTTGAAGGTTTAAGATCACAAACTGGAAAAACTAAAAATTTGTGTCATTCATTCATGACAACATAACATACACCTACTGTAAAATTATACATACAAATAGATACTATAACAAAGAGACCATATGTGTATTACCCTGAAAATGACTTAGGTAGTTTCTATATTGTAACCCCATTTACACTGTTGAAGCTAGTGATGTAGTGAGACAACAGAAGACATATAGCATGAATAGCAGGAGTTGCTACGCAGTACACTGCGACCCACAGCGACCGACCGAAGCACCAGCCAAACCAGAAAAACATTTTTTTAATAAGACAGTTTTTCCATTGATGCCTAGCTAAATGTTTGATAGTTGTATAAATAGAGTGCATGAGTTATGAACATGATAAAGCTAAATATGGACAGGTTATAATCTGAGGCTGCCAGCCAACCGTAATATTTACACGCTAACAATAAGGCTCAATATGATGGAACATTGTGTGTTAGTATGTGTGTGTGTGTGTGTGTGTGTGAGGGAGGGGGGGGCGGCAAAGTAAAAAACCTTAGGTAGTAACAAGTTTATGTTTCTCTCTCTCTCTCTCTTTCACTCTCTCACACACACACATGCTCAGTGGCAGCTAAAAGTGTTTAAGTGTGTATTTGTCTCAGTGCCAGTTTCCTTCCATTAGAGACAAAGCAGTTGGCATCCAAATCCTCATATAACCTGCAGCGTGGTAAACACAATCATCCAGAGCCTCAAAAACATGTGGCATGTTCAAACACTCAACCATAACCCCACATAACCTGTATCATTGCAAAACACTCTTACCCAGAGCCCTGGATAACCTTTTTAATGCTTAAACTGGACCATAGACTGTATTTATGAAGTGGACGTAGTCATCGTGGCGTCACTCATTGGTTTGTGGACTGCCGTTTTGAAGCCTTGAGTTTGTTGATTTCACCACAGCCATCTTGGATTACGGCCGTCACTATATTGCATTTTTTTGCAACCAATAAACAGAAGTTACCATATTTGGAATGTGGAAGAGTGACTTAACGGTGGAGCAGGGTCGTCCTTCAATCAGAGGATTGGTGGTTCGATCCCCGGCTCCGCTAGTCCATGTCGATGTGTCCTTGGGCAAGACACTTAACCCCAAGTTGCTCCTGCTGTGCCTACGGTGTGTGAATGTGAATGTTGTATGAATGGTTAGATGGTCCTGATGGGCAGGTGGCACCTTGCACCTTAGCCCCTCCCATCAGTGTATGAATGGGTGAATGATGTCATGTAGTGTTAAAGAGCTTTAAGTGGTCAGAAGACTAGAAAAGATCTATACAAGTACAGTCCATTTACCATTTACCATCTATACAGCTCTGGTAGCGGCAGAGACCTGTCAATCGCAGTAAGCCTGCCCTAAAGCATACTCAGCTTTATGGTTTATTTGACTCTAAAGTTAACCATAATCTACTAAATGAACATCATGCTGTATTGAAGAAGACCTGCAACTAGTGCTTCAGACTATACACTCATGTTCGCAATGTTTAATAAGGTAATACATCAAGTGAGAAGTACGGTCATTTTCTCGTAGACTTCTATACACCCAGAATGTTTTGCCCCCTGCTGGTCAGTAGAAAGAATACAAGTTTTAAGACACATCCGCATTGGCTTCACTCGGCAGAACCGGACATTGCCACCTGAACTGGATGTAAAACAATGATCCTTGCTGTTGAGGTCCCCCCCCCCAGTGAAAATTGACCCTTGGCTAAGAACGCAGCGAATCATAGCGTAGCATCGGGCAGCTTCGACCGGGATCGATCCAACAACTGTCCAGCTCTGCTCCCAAAGACTCTCATACAATGGTTTCAGGTTTTCTGACATTTGCAGGCTGGTTTAGTGGATTTGGATTTAGTCATGGTTAAAAATTGTGTAACAGTGATATTCGTTACCTGGAAAAACCTGTGGAACACAGAGCACATTAGCACATCATTTAGTAGAATTAGCACTTTTATGCTACGCTAACTACTGAAGGTATACAGAATGTATACATATGCTGCTTTTGCTTTTTAATGATCGCAACAGTCACTTTTACACTGTGAACTGGAGGCTTTAGCTTCTATCTTTATCTTTTTAACCTGTGTTCACAGCTGAATCAGTTTGACATCCTGGATATATCCTTCAAATGCATATAGTAGACCCTTCGTTCTGCTTCTCTTCGTAATCACTTTTTAGTTTTTTCCAAAGATTAGATATTTCTTTGAGGAGTACAGTTAGTGACAGTGAATTTAATAGTAATGTTAGCTCTGAAAGTGTGAAGGAGTAGCAGCGGGGACTTAGTGAGGGGTCACAGCTTCCCACCTGTAAACATAGCCAAATGTGACCAAGCCAGAAAACATCCTTTTACTTCAAATTCACATTTATTTAGGTGTACTTGTTTCATGCACGCATGTTTTGGGATATGATCACTCATGACTAGCATCTTACAATTATCCTAATGAACTACATTCTGTGTCCTACCCTCGGACACATTGCAATGGTCTTAAATTATGTGATGTGTTTGTGGTCTATTCCTCCGTTAAATTGAAAAAGTTACTTACTTTTTACAATTGGTAACACGCAATACTGAGTTTGTTTTTTAAAAACTCTTCACGCACACAGCACATTAGAAACAAAACAAATTTCCCCTAGTGGGAAAATAAAGATAACCTTGACTTTGAATCTTGAGAATCGCTTTTTATTGTTTTGACACATTTGTAAAGCTATGTAGCCTTCACTAGCAGTGGCCACTGTGGTCAGGATAATGACACATTTAATTTTCTTTGATTTGACAAGATTCTTTTGAGTCAGTTGCTTTAAATATGTCATCATTAGGCGACCTGACAGAGCACTGTGAACGAAAAGAACAAAAATGTTTCCTGTTAATGTATGATGTGTTTACTTTTTGTTTTACTTGATAATCCATAACATGTTAAAAATGTAACGTTACACAAATATAAAAGAGTCATGAAGTCAGAACACAGTTACACAACAATATCTGAATTATCCTAACAGTAGCTAACATTAGCCACCATAAGGGTCGGTTTTATTGCTCATGATGTTATTTCTTTTAAAATCTAATATTGTTATTTGCATCATTTATTACATAATTTATTTACTAATTTACTAAGTATATTATTCCTCATGTCTACTGCCCTAGTAATGGTAAATGGACTGTACTTGTATAGATCTTTTCCAGTCTTCGACCACTCAAAGCTCTTTAACACAACATGTCATCACTGATTCACACCCATTCATACACTGATGGGAGGAGCTACCATGCAAGGTGCCACCTGCCCATCAGTAGTAGCTAACATTCATACAACATTCATACAACATTCACACAGCTGTGGGAGCAATTTGGGGTTAAGTGTCTTGCTCAAAGACACGTCGACATGGACTAGCAGAGCCGGGGATTGAACCACCGATTGAAGGACGACCCTGCTGAGCCACAGTCGCCCAGTGTATTTTACATGACTGTAAACAAAGTCAAATTAGCTAAACAAAGCCAGATATAGCCACAGTGGAGGTGTAATATACCATTAGCCTTATTGAACAGAACACAGTTAACTTTTTTATATATAATATGTGTGCATGTTTTTTTTCTCCAAATAGTATTAATGTGCTGTCTGCAGAGATTCTTGCCCAAATGTCCTACCTTACTGTTCTCCTGGTGACGGTAGCTTGGTTATTTAGAAATGGCGGGTTTGTTCAGGACAAATGACAAAGTGTTGCGCAAATGATGATGCAGTGTTTTAATTCCACCTTCTATACCGGCTCAGCTCACTTGTAACTTTGACCACGGTGATACCAAAATAAGTGCCAGGTACTATGCAACTTTGGTTAATGATCATCAAAAACAGCGAGTTGAGCTGTTGTGTAAAAGAGGCATTAGTAAAGCATTCAGTACCTCTGAGTGGAACTAGCATTGTTGCCTAATATGGTAACAGTATCTTGCCCATGGAATAGTATAATCCAATGTTGCAAAAACTCAGAACCTGTCAGCCGATCAGACAGCTTCTAAACAAACCAACATTTTCAACAGATAAGCTACAAATGTATTTGAATGTAAATAAATTGTAGCAGGTGGTCAGTCTACCACAGTAAGTAAACTCTGATGAATGTTTACAAAAAACAAGTTGGATAATAATTATCATAAGACTTTGTTATCCCTTTGATATTTAGCTAACCTGGGGGATTGTTTACACCCTGACCATCTGAATGTTCCTGTTTCTTGCCCTGTTGGAACTAGTTTTTAGGGTTGTCCTGCGATCTCAGCTATTACTGTGTTGAGTGCATGTCCTCATTACTGATGAGTTGTAATAAATCATGGTTATACTTCAGATTTTGATATTGATTATATCAAACTCCATTTTTGCTACTGTTTTTAGTCTGCGTGTTTTGGAGATTACATTATGGAGAACATTTTTGCAAATTAACAAATTTTAAAGAATTTTTGATTATGAGTTGACTAGCAAACACTTACACACAATTAGTTCTCAGTGTTCTAACATAGCAGCCTGAATTTACCTTTTAAGTTAGCTCACTAATTTGTTGGTGTGTGTGCTGTTGTGCATGCACAAGTATGTTTGTGTGTGTGCACAATGGATAAGAAATGCTATCTTAACTAACTCTTTCCACAATGAGGTCACTGAAACACACGAGCCCTGAGCATTTGTGTGTGTTAGTGCGTGCTGGAATAATTTAACACACAGTTGGGCCCACAGTCTGGTTCCCATGGTATTAGTAGTAGTGGTGCAGTGCAGGAGATATGAGTGTGTGTGTGTGTGTGTGTGTGTGTGTGTGTGTGTGTGTGTGTGTGTGTCAGAGAGAGGTGCCAGTATTATCAGCAGAGCAGTAGGAAGGTTATGCTACACTAACAGGAATGTCTCTCATCAGTCCTGACACAGTCCAGCTGTCTCCCACCCCCCCCCCCCCCCCCCTTCTCTCTCTCTCTCTCTCTCTCTCTCTCTCTCTCTCTCTCTCTCTCTCTCTCTCTCTCACACATACACACTCACATCCATAATAATACATTAATGAAGATGAGATGTTGTTTTTCTCATTTGCTAAGTGTGGATTCAATACATTTAAAATGGCTAATATGTATAATTCGTCAAAAAATCTTTTGTTGCAAATAACTATGAAATACAGAAGCATTACTTGCTGTTGTGTGACAAATTATTAAAAAGATTAAGTTTAGGAAAAACTAATAGAAATCATCTTAGTTCACCTGCTTTTCTCGATTAATTAATTCAGTGTTGTATCTACTAAATTGGAAAATGTGAGAGGGAAGCCTGGGTCAGCCTGCTGGGCCTGCTGCCACCGCGACCCGACCCCGGATAAGTGGATGAGAATGGATGGATCTACTACATTTTTCTTTTCAATATGGATGTTTATTTTGTATTCATAAGAAGAGCAAAAATATCAGTGTAAATGTGTATCGGCTATGCATTAATTATTTAGTCAAGTTGTATATACTGTATATATATATATATATACAGAGAGAGAGAGAGAGAGAGAGAGAGAGAGAGAGAGAGCAAGAGAAAGATGCAGATCATAACAATGACAGCTATAAAAACTAGAGAAGTTTGCTCAGTAGAGTGCAGATTTCCGCCAGGTGTGAATACAGCAACGACTGTTTTATTTTGTGATTGAATGAACACAACCCACAATTAGCTAACCCCCCATCTTGACTCCAATGGCCTGTAAGATGTCGTGAAACAAGCCGTGATGTATGCAGGCAATCGGCTCAAAGTCGTTGTATAAGACTCGTCACACATGCAGAATTAAATTCACCAGGCTGTCTGTCTGGCAGCAGCAGTGTGTGTACTGGTAGTTCCATTAGTGGTTAGCTAAACACACTGTACAAAACAATACGAGTGAGCCGCAGAGCAGCAGGCGAGAGGTATGCAGCAGTGTGTGTACTGGTAATACCGTTAGGTGTTATCCTCTCACTGTGGGTGCAGTGTAGCGGCTGGGGGGGTTGGAGATGCACTCAGCTGTATTATCACCAGTGACCTCTACCGGCCAGTGGGCGGAGTAGGGACTGAGGGGTCAGTAGGCAGTCAATGGCAGTATTAAATAGGCAATAAAACTAGAAAGTGTGAGTCACCATAACCACGAGAGGTCCTTGAGCATGCAACCAAAATATAAACCAATTTACTGCAACAAAATGCAAGATTAGCCATGGACAGGCACAGAGGTGCTCACTCATTCATTCACTCATTCAACTCGAACGTACGAAAACTGAACTTCACGAAATTGCATGATCTTCCTGGCGGAGATGATAATTGAAATGTGACTAATACTACTAATAATAGAAGCAGTGGGCATCAAGAAGAACCACGACAACATGCACATTCACAATCAAGGTGCAACCATGATTGCGCCTTGACTAGGGGCTGGTCCAAGGCAAACGTGAGCCAGCCCTAACTGTAAGAGTTATCAGGAGGGAAGTCTTAAGCCTGCACTGTGGAGAGGGTGTCTGCCTCCCAGACTGAAACTGGGAACTGGTTCCACAGGAGACGAGCTGAAGGATGTGGCTACCATTATTCTTTTAGAGACTCTAGGAACCACGAGTAACCCTGCATACTGGGAGCCCAGTGTTCACATTTTTGCACCATGGGTACCTAGATCATTTGGTAACAACATAATGGTAATGGACCTGTACTTGTATAGCGCTTTTCTAGTCTTCCGATCACTCAAAGTGCTTGCAAAGTTGCACAGTACTTGGTACTTATTTTGGTATCACCTTGAACAAACCCGCCATTTCTAAATAACCAAGCTACCGTCACCAGGAGAACAGCAAGTCGTAAAAGATTATGCATCTATAACCACCAAGTGTGTTATTAATTATATTATCCACAATAATCACTCAAATATTTCTTAGTTATTAGTATATTTGGTGATGAATCTTTGAAGTGCAATAAACACCTTGCAGTTGTGAGGTATTGTGGTATTCTTTTGTCCAAGGATTCAGAGATTTAATGATAATTTATAGTCATAATGCAACACAGAATTGTACAACAAAATGTAGTGTTAGTCCTTTTGCTACACAACAAACACATCACAATTCTCTCTCGCAATATGGCAGACATATTAACATTAAAAGTTCAATATCAGGGAATTACAGTCAATCAACTTTGACTATGTTTGAGCATCAAACATTGTTGATGTAAGCAGAATCCGCCTCCTCTCGTGCCACTGCCTGTCAAGTGCAGCTTGATCGGGATGCCACGATGGAGCCAGGTCTTTGTAAAGATGTGGCCACAACAGTCACCGACCGTTGCTGGATAAGCCTGAATTTTCCCATGACAGAACATTAGCCAGGAGGCAGACTGGGTGGGGGAATAGCCTTTGGTCCAAGCTGGGTTAGCTTAGCTTGCATCTCAGCTCTCCTCCCTTTTAGCTCCGCTTTCAGTGGCGTGTGGTCCTCAGTCAGAACCTTTGCAGACTCATAACACTTTTGGGCATCCTCATAGCCTTGTGTGGTCAGACAATGTAAACAAATGTCCCTAGTTTGGTTCTAGGGAACTCTGTCCTCCCACATTTCCTGTCTGTCTTAACTGTCAAACAAAGGATAAATGTGAAATAATTCATCTTCCAACACGGTCACTAGAGTAGAGTAGAATACAGCACTGGCGGCAAACTCTGGTTCCGAAAAGTGAAGCCAATGCGGAAGCACCTTTTATATGCTTTCTTTCAAATGGTAATCAGGGGACAACTCCTCTGAAGTCTGGTTGTATATAGAAGCCTGTATGAAAATGACTCTACTTCTCACTTGATTTATTACCTCAGTAAATAGTAAACATGAGTTTATGGTCTCAACCGTTAGTTTCAAATCTTCTTCAATACAGCATGATGTTCATTTAGTAAATTATTGTCCATTTAGAGGAAAGTCTACCATAAAGCAGGTTATGCTTGAGGCTGTGGCTACCTTGTGATTGACAGGTCTCTACCAGAGTCTTGTCTTGTCTGGGAGTTGTTCGTGTTTTCGTCTTAGAACATTAGGCAGTGTGTTTTCAGTTAATAAAAATGTATTGAAGCATTTTGGTCGCCTAAAAATATGTTGCTCAGTGTTTGGTTGTATAAAATATATACTGTATAGTGACGGCCAAAATGCCAAACTCAAGACACCACAAACAACTGCCTCCATTTAAGTTGTGAGTTGAATCAACACCTTTCTGACTCGGTCTCAAGGAAAACCCACATAACTGGATTCACAAAGAGTGTGTTGTTGCAGGGTTGTTGTATTAGGGCAAACAGTGCATCATTTTACATATTGTATGTCCTTATTTGTCAATCTCACACTAACTTACATGTTATAGTGTGTATGTACGATACGTATGTATGATTGGATGCTTGAATTGTACCTCTCGTCAATACTGGCTGTGAAGTGAACCCCTTCTAATTTGACTTCATTGAGATGGGAGACAAAAGTGAGTGCTGAAGCCTCATGACATTTTAATTGTATCCCCCTTCTCTTATTACAGTACATTTGAGTTGTGTTTGGAGGGGATAAACTCACAGCTAGTTTTCGAGATTGATACAGTTACTAAAACTGGTTTGTTGTATTTATCAGCATGTGGATATTGTATGATGCAAGACCTTCTTGAAAATCTCAGAGACTATTTTAAACATTCTGATTATTTATGATGATTATATATGCACAATACATTTAGTAGAAAGATTAATTAGTATGCACATATGTTTAAAAAGGCAGTGAAAACATTCTTCAAATTAGAAAAATGATCATCAGATTCAATGAAGTAAAACCACATCTAGAACGTTTACAATGTCTTTTTAGCCAAATTGAGAATATCATAACATATTTTAACATGTTTTACCTATCCATATCTTCTTAGGGGGTTTAGGGATCACACTTTGTTAAGTGTGTGCATGTGTGTGTCAGGCTAGGTGGAGGTGGTGGTGGTGGGGGCACACTTACCTGTTTTAGATCCATGAAGATGATGGCATCCATCAAACCAAACACAGGAAACTGATTTGGCTTAACAGCGTAATCACTGGCGCCAGACGTGGCACAGAGAGCATGCGTCTGTGTCTTTCAGTGTGCGAGGAACCTCCAGTTAGCAAACAAACAAAATATAGTGATGGAAATCTGTCTCAGGGAAGCATTTATTTAATGTTTTCTTCTTTTAGATATCCTCCCATCATATGATGCTCATAAATCATATGACTTGCCATGATGTAAACAGCACAACTTTCGAGGTGGTCCTTAAATCTAAGCAGAGCAGTGGCATATTTTATTGTAGTTGAGTTAATCATTCACTCCAGCATTTAAGGAAATACTGGATTTCCTCAGTTTCTCAAATGTAGAAGTCATGTCCTTATGAAATATCCTTAAATAATAATAGTTTTATCCTGAGATGCATTTAAAGACTGTAAGAATGTTAAATAGATCCTGGCAACAGTTTAGGCTCTTAATACTTCACATGTACCATTTCTGTTTACCAAAAATAATTCCACAGGATTTATTGTTCATCCTAAAGCCTGTACATTTATTTGGTGTTTTCTTAGTGCGATTATTAAAAAAAACACAATGAAACCATGGCACATTTTATTCTGTTTGTCAATGACAATTGCTCTTACTTCAATGTCACCCTATTTCCATTGCTAACAATGTTTGTGAAATGGAATTCAGACTTTAATGAGACTTTGCTCTTAAATAACCATTTAAATAAAACAGTAAACTCATGAATAATATCTTCTTGCTCAGTAGTGTTTGCTGAAGATAATTATTGTGTTATACAAGTCTTTAGTTGTAATATGAAGTCTCTGTGGTCAGTGTTTTTCGGTGCCATTAAGATGTTGCGCTTAGCAACCACCTCGTTAGGGCAGGTCATGTGACCTGTTGTCATCCATTATCTAATAACGGGCAAGATAAGAGGCTTGTTTAGACTACAGAGACAAAGAGACAGAAAGAGAGGGAAGAATGGAGAGTGTGTGTCTGTGTGTGCGCCTTTTTTAATTTGCTATGGCTCCAGTCTGACACCTTTAAATGGCTGTCATCAGAAACCACATGTTACACACACACACACACACACACACACACACACACACACACACACACACACACACACACACACAGCAGTGTTTAGCTGTAATAGGCCTCTCAGCAGTAATCTGTCTACAGCTAAATCCTCTTCACTTTAAATAGCCAGGCACCCCAAACTGCCAGGAATTACTTGTGTCTCTATCTTTTTGTATCTCCATCTAAATATGCAAAGACAAGAGTAATGGCTTAATTTAGTTGGTAAGTTAAATTATTGTTCTTATTAAGTTCATTATTATGTGCCACATTATTTTTTATATTTACTAGCACACAACCCAATGGAAACTATTTCCAGGGGCTACTAAAAAGTGATGCACACGGCTGCGACCCACTTGTTGTTGGTAGTGATGTTTTTTGGCTTATGAAGTTAATGAACCCAGCTATCCATCAGTGGTGATGGAAAATGAGCTACAATGTACTGTGCTCTTAACCTAGCATTATTCAAGTAATCTGACAAAATAGACTCAATTAATGAATGGAATCACTTTTTAGTGTTCCTTTACTAGTAGGGTGCTAATGTACTGTATTTGGTTGTGTTTTCTTCTTTTACTTGTTTTGTCTAATTGTATGTGTTTCCTTAGTCTGCAGTGTGTTGAGTGGTCAGGATTGCCATAAAAATGATTGGACAAATACAAATTCAAACGAGGAAAATGAGAGACCCATGGGTGCTAGTGAGAAAAAACAATTCACTGTTGTCCAGGTGGTGCAGCGATGAGCACCGCTTAGGCAATGTCACTTACTTTACTTTCATAAATTACGCTACTGCACTGGAAACAAAAATATAATTTTACACTAATTTTACAATTTTACACACTGAACGGGACAGTGTGTAAAATGACTGCTGTTACGCTGACGCCGAACAGGGATTGGTGCTGGCAAACAACATGGCCCTACTGGTGGGATCCCTCGGTTCCTCAGCCAGACTGGGCTATTTCATAAAGTAACAAATATGTTTTAAATATACAGAGATTTAACTGGAAGGTGTCCTTTTTCCACGGTTTAATGAAAATGTATTAACAATATATACTCTAACTTTATACGCTTTGACTGTAAAACTTGCTCTGCATTTTATTTTTACAGTTTATAACATGTAATTTTGTAGAACGGTTATTTACTGCCAGTGCTTTTACCCTTTTTCATGAACCCTTAAGGAGAGGCTCACTGTAGCCTCCGAGGGCCTGGAAGAAAGCCTGCCATAGGGCAGGACCCCTAGACCCCCCACCTAATATCTGTCCCCTCAAATTTTTAACCCAAACCTAAGCCATTGGTTCAGCTCCCTCAGGCCTGTCTCCATTCCTTCTAGGTTAGTTTTAACGCTAGCAAATCACG
Source organism: Ophiodon elongatus (assembly GCA_016806645.1). Taxonomy (NCBI): domain Eukaryota; kingdom Metazoa; phylum Chordata; class Actinopteri; order Perciformes; family Hexagrammidae; genus Ophiodon; species Ophiodon elongatus. The sequence continues at coordinate 510,777 of JACSYO010001661.1, read as the reverse complement.
ATTTCTGACATCACATTGAAGAGGCAAAAACTGAAAGCAAAGGGATGCAGCTCCTGTTGGTGGATAAAGAAGACCATGCTTAGTTGAAGCGGAGGACATAGTACTCAAAATGACCACGGGTTGTGTTGAATACCATCTATCTCACACATTTTAACCAGGCGGTAGACGTAATGGAGGTCCATAAAGAGACTCGAAGATGGAACTGATCAGTGGGAGTGGATACTTATTCTTTACTGTGATTTGGTTGAGGCCATGGTAGTCTATGCTGGGATAGAGAGGTTTTCCTTTCTTCGACATGAAGAGGAAGCATGCACCGACAGGAGAGGAAGAGGGTTTAGTGATTCGTGAATATAGTTCTTCATGGATTCTTCAGAGGGTATAGGTTGTAAAGACAGCTGGAGGCAATGGTGCTCAGAAGGTCTATGGCACAGTAACAGGGAGGATGAGGAGAGTACAGTAGTACGATTGTTAACTCTTATACCTGTGCTGGCCTCAAGACAGAGTAGTGTGTCCCACAAATCACACCCTGCAGGGCCCTTAGAGAGGCGGAGCTCAACTGTGGTTGGCTCCACCCCAGTTTATTTCTGCCAACAGCCAACAGCTAATAACCTACAAACAAAAGACTATTAATATATGTTGATAGACTCAGATAAGGACCAGTATATCAATTAGGCAAAAACATGTTTACAAATAACTGAAACACAGTTAACTGGAACTTAATAGATATCCTGAGTATTTAAATGGTCATTAAATGCCCGGAACTATGACGCCTTTCTTCACAGCCTGCACCGCTGTTCCTGTCAAGCCATGCTTGACAGGAACAGCTAGGTGATGCTTCAGCTCTGTTCAGTCTTGGAAAAAACACAGCAACTGCACATGTGAGCGTGTGTGTGTGTGTGTGTGTGTGTGTGTGTGTGTGTGTGTGTGTGTGTGTGTGTGTTTAGAGGTCACAGAGGTCATTTGGGGTCAGAGTGTTAAAACAGACAGACAGAAAGTTTGTGATCTTTGACCCTGGCTTGTGCCTGGGTCAAAAAGTGTAGAGGCTTCCTGTTGAACACACACATGCACAAATACACACCTCCCTTGTTATTGGCTATGTCGTGTGGTCTATTTCTGGGTTGTGTCTCTGGTATAAATAGACTCACCTTTGCCCTAAGACACCAACAGGAACTATTCACAACCCACACACAGACTCAAATGAAATCCAGCATGATGAGCACTACTATGGGTACATTTATTTAGCATCAATGTCTTAACTTCAGTTTGTTTTCTTGTCACACATGGTGACGTTGGTCCTTTTTTATCATCTTAGCTTTTTCAACACAAAATTATCTGTATATATTCATGATCACCTGTGGATGAAATATTTTTGGTGACCCTGTAAACGTTGCTCAACGGCCACCATCACGACAAATTGCTGGAGAAATCAGCTCTAAAATGTTTGTAATATATATGTGATTTATCTGGATCATCTTCCAAGCTCTAATACGACCATGCACACAGTCGTGTTTTCATGGCACTTACCTTAACTCTAACCATAACTGCTACCAGCCTAATCTTAATCCTAACCCTAAACCTAAACCTCACCTTACCCTAACCTTAAACCACATCTTCCCCCTTAAATGTATTGATGTACTTCATGGTGACACTCAAAAAACGGCGGTACCTACATTGTGACTGTGTAATCAGATTTATGTCCCCACAAGATGCTAAAAAGTCGCCCACACAAGCACACACACAAGCACACGCACACCTACACACACTCTCAAACATGGAGGGAAACCATCACGTATGTCACATACTTTCAGAATTAAATAGTAAAGAGAAATCAGATTTCTTAAATTAACTGTAATTCTTTTTTTTACAGATGCATGGAATAGAAACCCTTCTCCAATTTTAAATTCTAATGATTATAATATATTTACATAATTCTAATTCTATATTTAAATAATTGTGTGGGTATATATATATATATAAAGTATTTACTCCCTCATACACATCAAATATGATAAGAACAGCTGATTTCCAGGGCAATAAACAGCTTCAGGTTCCACTGCTCTTCCAGGTAGACAGATTAAGCATTGCACCTGGTTTCCACAAATGGTGCTTAAGGGCGTTACGAGGCAGCAACGTGTTTGCTACTTCATTAATAGGGTGTCTCATATCATCCAAGGACCCAGCAGGGATCTGGCATGAGTCTGCTTGGGTCATGGACTAGCCAGTAATTCTAGATGGTTAGGTCTGTGGCTGGTATTTCTTGAAATTGTATTAACGTGATCAGGTATTGGTCTTTTCCAACTCTCCCTATACTATCTACAAGTACAAAAATAAAAATGAATATTGAACAGTACACCAATAAATACATCACCTTGTTTTTTTATTTCATTGAATTCTTCTGTAACACAGTTCTGCAAGGTCTGAGCTTATCAGACAGACAAGATAATTTAGTACTTTGGTTATGTAGCATATTAGATCTTTTTTTTTTTCACTGCTCTCATTTGGTTGTGGTCTTGAATCAACTCTGATACCTTGGTCCTCCTTTCTGGCTTTGGTCCACACTGCCATTGCTGCTGCCACCTGCAGCACTAAATGCCTCAGTCACAAAGATTTCTACAGGATTTACCAGTAGTGTTCTGGGTCAAAGTACTAACAACTGTTTGATCCAAATTGATTCATGAAGCACATTTAAAAACAGCAACGGTTGACTAAAGGGCTGTAAAATTAAGAATAACAAAACACATATATCAACAAAAAAAACAGAAAGGCCAGTTTAGAAGACAAAAGAACAATACAATTATAATTGAAATAAGGCAACTTTTATTTTGAATTAAAAGGCAATAAATAAGTTAGGATATAATATGCACGATAAGATAGATAGATAGATAGATAGATAGATAGATAGATAGATAGATAGATAGATAGATAGATAGAGCGATATACAGACTCGCAGGGAAATTAAAACGTCATAGCACCCAGACACATAAAAATACAATGTAATAAAACAAAAATATATTAAAATGTAAGTTAGTATTGAGTTGACCAGTGAGGACAATAAATTATTCAAGAATTCTGATATGTTCTTTATGTGCAAAGAGTATCGTAAAGTCTCATATCACTCGGCAGGAATGATCTCCTGTAATGGTCCTTTACACACCAGGTTTGATAAAAGTCTTACTTGAATTGATTGTTGTGCAGGAAGGGCAGAAGGGCATTACTGATATGTTCCCAGTTGTCCATCAGCACCACAATGAGTATGTGAAAGTTGCATAGTTTAGCACTATATTGTTGGTTTTATAAATAGTATAGCTTTAGACCAATGCAATAAAGAACAGTGATCCAAGAACAGAAAGAAAAACGAGAGGAAGGGGGAGATGATGGATGAGTAAACAGAAAAGAAAAGGGCAGATAGGCAGACAGATCGGGTGCTTGTCTGTAAACTGACTGTCAACTAATACTGAGATTACATCAACTGCAGCCTCATTACTGCAGACATCACCTGCATTAGCCTGAGGCGTACACACAACAAACACACATAACACACTCACACACAGATGACTATCTCAAATAGCTCATGGCCAAAGCACTTTCACTTGGTTGCTCATGCTGTTGTTTACACTGTTTCTGCTTTAGCAGAGTTGTTGAATAACAAACATTATTTTCAAAAACACTTTTAAAATGATTTCCTTCAGTAAATAGATCTCGCAAGTGCCGTTACGTTCAACCGACCCAGTGACTAGCTGTAACTTCAGTGAACTGCTTTTGTCAGGTGCATCCTGAGATCCTGACAACTTGATTCTCACATTTTTGTACGAGGTATTACACTCGCTAGCATTGGTAAATTCCTTATTATTGTTATTTACTTATTAGTAGAGGCCCTTTGCCTTTTGTAAGGGGCTAAGAGGCAGGGTCTCTCCCCAAGATCTCCAGGTGATAGACAGTTGAAACCGGTAAGTTGGCTAGCGGCCCGGCTGAGATAGTTTATTTTCTAGTTTTGTGATAGAGCTCTTGACTGAGCTAGTTTTTCTGTTGTGCCTGTGTTACTGAGTTTGTTTAATTAAACACACTGGTAAACTGTGGAACTGACTCTGCTTTTGATTGCTGTGCTGCTACAATTTACCGTGTCCTCCGTACAATGTTACACTGGTGGAGAATGGCGGCTGTCCCAATATGACAGAGAGCGACGATATTGAGGCCTACTTGACAGCCTTCGAGCGCACAGCTGAGAGGGAGGGCTGGCAAAACGGTTCCTGAGCAAATCTTGTCGGTCCCTTCCTCCTTGGTCCGGCACAGCAGTCATACCTCTACCTACCTACTGACCAGTCCAAGGAATATGCTTTCTTGAAGAGGAAATCCTGGCAAGGTACTGCTACAGTTTAGCAACAAGAGCGTAGAGGTTCCATGACTAGAAATTCAAGCCAGAATTGTCAGCCAGGGCACAAATGTATGACTTCGGCCGGGGACCCAAAGCTTGGCTTACAGCCGACCAAGAGAAATGAAGTGAGTTGGAGAGGATCATAATGGACAAATATATTTGATCTCTACCATATGAGGCCAAGAAAAGGACCAGTCAGCAGAATCCAGCCAATCAAGTTGATCTGGTTAGCCTGATGGAGAACCAGAGAGTTCCAGCCGAACTGCTAAAATCAGCACGAGCAGATCTTGAGGTGAGCCAGAAATCTAGTGAAGAGGCACCTAGGACTAGAAGGACACATGGGGGAGGGAACAGTTCACCCTTGCAAGCCGATTCCACTGGCCAGGTGTGGTAAGAACAGTAGAAGACTATTGTCGTACCTGCATTGAATGCCAAAAGATAAGCCCCACGTCCCATTTTAAAAGTCCCTATAATTGATGAGCTGTTTACCCGCATTGCCATGGACTTGGTGGCGCCCCTGGTTAAGTCCTCCAGGGGACATCACTATATTCTAGTGATACTGGATTATGCAATAAGGTACTCTGAGGCCATCCCCCTGAGGAACATGACCACAAAAGCAATTGCTCAGTAGCTACTCCACTTTTCAGCCTAGTTGGAATCCCCAAGGAGATGCGGACGGACTAGGGCACCCTCTTCATGTCCAAGGTAATAAAGACCTCTGCCGGCTCTTCAAGGTAAAACAGCTTTGCACCTCTGTCTACCATCCATAAACTGATGGGTTGGTTGAACGTTTTAATAAGACCTTGAAATCAATGTTGAAGAAGGTGGTTAATAAAGATGGTCGTAAGTGGGACCAGCTTCTGCCTTATGTTTTGTTCTCAATCAGGGAGGTTCCTCAAGCTTCCACTGGCTTCTCCCCCTTTGAGCTGCTATATGGGAGACAGCCCGGAGGTTTCATTGCAAAAAAAGCATAAGAGGAGCAACCAAGTCCCCATCGGAGCCTGGTTGAGCATGTAGAGACGATGCAGGCTCATATGAAGGACGTGTGTCCAATGGTGAGGGAGCACATGTCAAGCTCAAGAGCTCAAGCTCAAGAAGCACAAAGACAAATGTATAATAGGGGGGCCCAACCTTGTGAGTTCCAACCAGGGGACAAAGGGCTGGTCCTAGTCCCCACCACTGATCACAAGTTCCTGGCATCCTGGCGGGGACCCTACAAGATAGCAGAGAAGGTAGGTCCAGTAAAATACAAGGTATTACCTCCAAAATCCACAACGTTAACTGCTGAATAAGTGGTACGCCCGAGATATGTTCCTGTGTTGTGTTTCCCCTGATGTGTTCCCCTCTTCTTCTGACAGTGGGGTGACTGAAGTAGCATATGGTCCTGGGTTATCAAAACCACAGCTACAGAAAGCCAGGGAGCTGATTCAGCAGAATTTGGATGTGTTCTCTGCACAACCTGGGCGAACATCCTTAAAGGAACATCAACTTAACACAGAACCAGGCCAGAAGGTAAAATTGTACCCCTACAGGGTACCTGAGGTAAAACGGGCAGCCATTGAGCAAGAGGTCCAGAAAATGTTGGCTCTGGGGGTGATAGAAGAATCCTACAGTGGGTGGACCAGCCCGGTCGTCCTGGTCCCTAAACCAGACAACACCAACCAGTTCTGTAATGACTTTATGAAATTAAATTAAATTTCCAATTTTGATGCTTATCCTAATCCCAGGGTAGATGAGCTGATTGACCGGCTTGGGAAAGCCTGTTTTATCAGCACCCTGGACTTGACAAAGGGATATTGGCAGGTACCCCTGGTGGAAACCTCAAAGGAAAAGACGGCCTGTATCACTACTCCATGCTGCCTTTGATTGCTGTGCTGCCACTATTGTCCGTGTCCTCCGTACAATCCTGTTACACTTTGTTATTTAGAAATGTGACCAATCTTTTGGTGTAAGTGAGGAAGATGGTAACTTGTTTTTACTGAAGGCCAAATCCAACTGAAGTTCTACATGAAATGCAGACCCAGTTCTACTTGCCAAACCACAAGCCGGGTTCATGATGTTACCACAAGATGAAAGAGTGCCCTTGACATATTGAAGCGTTTATGGGAGCAGCAACCTGCCATGTTGAACACCCTTCTGTCAAGGAAGATAAAGAGTAGAGAAGGCATGGCAAGACTGACACAGGAAGACATGACACTAATCCAATACCTCATGAAATCGATGCCCCCTCTGAATGTGGCAACCACACTCCTCAGTGAGGAAGAAAATCCCACTATCTCAATGATCTCTATCACATATACTGTACTGCATGTATCTATTTGTTCAGGGGTTTCCTCACTGCGATGGCACCGATGAGACCACAAGGGAGAGAGCTAAGACAGAAATCCTTACGTACAGGGAGAGGGTTTCTTTAGGCTTTTAGAGGGGATGTGTTGCAGTGGTGGGTAAAACAAGAGGATCTTCCACTGCTTTCAGCATTGGCAAAGAAGTACCTTTACATCCCAGCAACAAGTGCACTGGTGACATATTTGCTTCATCCTGATAATGTGGATCAACTAATATTGAATCGCAATATGTTGAATCAAATCGTGTCGAATCGCACCCCATGGCAGTAAATGGACCTGTACTTGTATAGCACTTTTCCAGTCTTCCGACCACTCAAAGCGCTTAGGGTTGGATCGTATCGTATCACAGTGGTAGTTGCTTTTTTGATGTATCGGACTGTGGGTAGTGATTACAGTAGAGATGCGTATCGCAATCGCCTCAGTGATGGTGATGCACATCCCTAATGTGTACAGATCTTCTGCAGAGACAAAAAAGAACTAGGGGCATCTCTCTGTAAGCATTACATTTTAAGTTATGGTTAATTTTGTCCAAAATGTTAAGGTCACGTCAGTGTGTGTGTGTGTGTGTGTGTGTGTAGGCCTGTTTGTTATCAGAGGGTGAATAGGGCTGATGCCAGAGATACATTATAAAAAACACTACTCCTGATGGGCAGGTGGCACCTTAGCCACTGCCATCAGTGTATGAATGGGTGAATGATGTCATGTAGTGTTCGGGCTAGGCGTTAGGTCTAGTGCTAGTCGGAAGCCTAGAAAAGCGCTATACAAGTACAGGTCCATTTACCATTTATACAGCATGTAGTCTTTCATGTCTCAATGGAGACTTGGGTGGAGAAAACAAACCTTAAAATTCTGTGGATTTCACCTAGCAGATAAGTCAAGTTATCAAACTAAAACTGTTTGGCAGCAAATCAGATGAAGCCAAATCTTTTCTTTTTTACAGGATGACTACCATGTTGATATTTTTGTATTAATATCTGTTGATCAATTATTTTATAACTGATTATCAATGAGAAATGTACAACTGCCCGCCCTCCTCCACTAGAAAAGACACAAAACTCAGACAATTTAACACAAATACCACAGAGGGTGCAATCTCAGAACCCATCAGGGATTTGTCTGACGACAGATAAGCCTCTGGAGGCAAAGGGGCTATATTTCTGGGCCTCTGGTGTAGTCAGTAGGTATCCGGGCCAAGACTTTCTTTTCTGTGCGCTGCTCATTGTTTACTGTCGATTAGCGACTTGAGATGTGAGACTGGAGTTGAAATTGAGAGATGACGTGTATGCTAACAAGCTAATTTTAAGCTGATAATAAGCTAAATCATCGTCAGACCATAGTCGACGGATTCCGAGATTGAATTTTTGGTCAAATGCTTTCCGCCTTTTTTTGTTCTCCACACGGACTGTTAACCTGCAATCAACCAAAACCTGCTTGAATGTAATTAGTCAATACTACTCGGGCTACATACATAAACCAGAACGCTCCATATACCAGAATCTTGTCCAATTACCTACAGATTCTGTATATTCGACAGAGAGAGACGACAGAGGGTGCAACAAGAATTATAAAGCCAGATGAATGAAATTGCCTGAAACTTCTTATAGAATCAACAGCAGAATGAAATATCATCAAAGCAGATAACATAGAAATGAATTAACAGTACAAACACTACAGAGGCTGCAGCCCACAAACACACATAGGTAAGCAAAGGAGAATTTGGTAAGTTTCTACAGCGCCTATAGTGCACACAATGCTGTTGTGCCTAGAAAGCCGTTACAAGGATCAGTTTGTTGTCGGATTCACCTGTCTAAATGTTATTTTGAGTCTTGAGCACTGCAAAGTCCTCCTCGATCTGCTCTAGGTTGAACTTCTCTGCTCATTAATGCTCAGTGTGAAATAAAACCAGTCCAATCAGCCTCTCTGTCTCACTATAACCAGTCCACTCAGCCTCTCTGTCTCACTATAACCAGTCCACTCAGCCTCTCTGTCTTACTATAACCAGTCCACCAGCCTCTCTGTCTCACTATAACCAGTCCACCAGCCTCTCTGTCTCACTATAACCAGTCCACTCAGCCTCTCTGTCTCACTATAACCAGTCCACTCAGCCTCTCTGTCTTACTGGGCATCTTAAATAGGCGCTCTGCAGTCATATCAGGGATTATTGTCAAAAACAGCAGAAATGTCGGACATACCTCACTGAAGGTAAAAGTTCTGAATGCTGCTGCTGGAGGATCCACCATTACCATATTAGCATTTAGCCAGACCCAGCATGCGCCTTTTGGTCATGCAACATTGTGGGTGTGTTTGATTTGGGTCACTTAGCGGGCTCGAATGTGGTACATTAGGTTAGTAAATAATTAAGGTAGATGGAACCTTTCTCTAACTATGCCGAAGTACAATAATGTTAATTTGAACCCTACCCATTAAGGACATGTTCTTTAATTTTATTACATTATTGTGCTTTTTTTTTTACTTTTCACTAACTGCTTACTTGCCAGTAAATGTACACATTGAACATGGATGTTTTCCATAGAGCCAATTGGTGCAGAGTGTCTCCTCTCCGGAGCTCTGCCCTCGTGAGGCCTCAGACACACCACTAACTTCTTCTATGATGCAGCTGCTGTTTTGACATCTTTATTTATTTTTCTTTCTCAAAGATTTATCAGGAATTATTCATGTGAGTTTTGTTTAAAATTTGTGATTTGAAATGTAGCTAAGTACAATATTTATGTGAAAGATCACTTTTAAAAATACTCAAAACAGTAAAAAGAGTAAATTTGACTTGTGCTTCCACCCTTGGTTGGTTGTGGTTATGTTGTATGTGCCTTAACCATTTGTCTACCTGGGCACACAGAACCATGTATATTCTTTTGTGTGCAATGTCACTCAGCTGCCACTTTGGTAATTTCGTAAAAAAGCGCAAACTAAATTATTGCTGTAAATGCACAGCAATAATTCAGTAATGCATCAATTGTATATTAATAAAGTAACCTTCCAACCAGTAGATTCGCATAATTCTGCATTAAAATTTTACTTATTGACATCGTTGGACAAAATCGCAAATGCGAACTAGTCTGGAACCTTTCAGTTCATTTTCAATTTCCCAGGGGGCGTTATCAACATGTGACCTAGCGCTGAGCGACCATTGACCAGGTCCGCCCGGTGAAGATGACCAATCCCAGCACAGTAGTATCAGCCAATCACAGCATATTAGGACAGGCAGAAAGCGGGTGGGAAAAAACTAATGTTTGAGTGAAAAATGTAAACAGACCGCAGCATGTAGAGATGAGCCGTTGTTTCATGGGTTGGTTTATTCAACTTTTGCCAAATCCTTTCTGAAGTACTGCTTTCTTCTCAGTGACAGCTTTACATGCATCTGATTGTTCTTCTTTTAGCAAAAATAGTATAGATCGTTTAATACTTCAACAGAAAGTTCCACATCAGCTTCAGTCATCTTTGTTGTTTTAAAGAATGCCTCAACGGCACTCCTCTTTATGGTCTTTGTCTCAAACACACCCAATATTAGATTAACGGTTTTGATTGGCTCGGCCATATCTGCTGGATATCTGTCCAAAGAGGTGGACCACCACAAACATTGAGCTCACATCAAGGTCTGTGGATTAGCTTGAATAACCTTGCAATGATTTCTGGAAGTTTGTATTCCACTGACAGTGGTATGCTTGGTGAGTTTTGATTGGAGGATTTCTGGGATGATGGTGTTGAACGCCAACTGAGGTCCACAAACAGGATCCTTGCGTATGTCCCTGGGGAATCGAGGTGTTGCAGGATATAGTGCAGTCCTATGTTGAATGCCTCATCCACTGACTTTGCCCGGTAGGCAAACTGCAGGGGGGGCAGCAGGAGTCCTGTGATGTCCTTCAGGTGGGCCAACACCAGTCTCTCAAAGGATTTCATGACCACAGACAATTGTCACAGCCTCTAACATGACCCCCTATAATGTATGATGATGTATTCTTTGTGATCCAGAATCCAAGTGGGCCACAGGTGCACCATACGAGCCTGGCCACATAATTACCCAGCAGACATTTTGCACACCCCCAATGCACTGCACAGGGCCCACATGAATGTAATCAGAGTTTTAGAACACAGCTGTGTTGGTTCTGTCAGTGTGAGTTGGAAGCAAAGAGTATTTTTGTTTGTTTTTTTCTTGAAATGTTCAGACATTAATCTACAATGAATTATGTTTTTATTTCAGATCACAACAGGATGTGTGCGGCAGATGTTTTTCCTTGTACCTGTACCATAGCCAATCATAAAAGACCATGTCAGCTTTCAGTTTGAGTGAAACATGGAAGTTGCATGAGATAGAGTTACAAGGTTTTCACCTGGAAACAGTGAAATCTTAAGTGTACCTGAAATAACAACTGACAAGCAACTAAGAAACTAAACCGAGAACACTCAAATGTCTTAATTCCTTACTCTGTTTTTGGAAACAGATGGCTTTCTGATGTTTCAGCAAACAATAAAACTGCTTTCCTCTTGACAAAATATGCCTCTCACTTCATTTGTGTGCGTATGTGGAAGTGTATTTTTGTGTGCGTGTGTGTGTATGTATGATAAATCACCACCTGGATTCAGTATCCAGAGTTGTCAGACTCCCTTATGACAAAGACTTCCTGCTACTAAACCAACTGATACACTCCCTGTCTGTCTGAACACACAGACATTTCAATACACTTAGTAAGTATGCGTGTATGCACACACTCACACTCACTGAACTACGAAAGCATTATGCATATTGCATATGTGTGTGTAATGAAAATGCATATGCATGAAAACATGCACATACATTTACATACCTCACACAATAACACACACATTTCGATGAAAGAAGTGTAATGCAGTGTTTTTATATCTATGCCTCAGGAGGAGGCAGGGAACTACCACTGCATATGCACACAAGCACATAAGCACACACACTCTGAGTGCTGTGCAGTTGACGAGTTGTGTGGCAGATATATGAGCTGGAATGTGGCCATAAAAAAAAGTGCGGAATCACCCTGAGCTTTTCCACACAAAGAAACAAGCTTGGGTAAGGGTGGGGGGAGCAGAAAAAGGGGAAATGGCCAGCACGGGGTAAACAGAAATGGCTGGAGAGTGGGTGGTTTGTGTACAGTGCATTTAGAAAGTATTCAGGCCCTTTACTTTTTCCACATTTTTGTTATGTGGCAGCCTCATGCTAAAATTAATTTAAAAAAGAAATCTCAATACCCCATAATGACCAAGTGTTAACAGGAATTTAGAATGTTTTGCAAATGTATTAAAAAGAAAAAGCTGGAAGTGACCATGACGTTGAAAGTTGAATGAGAAGTTAATATATTGACAAGACAAAGGTTATTTGAGGATAACTATGTGTGTATAGGTCTAAAATAAGCAAAAATATAGGTTTGATTTTGAAGAAATACAAGTTATAGCATTAGTATCAGCCCAGAGCACAATGGCTGACTTTGATTGCCATCAAATTAGATGTGGATAATCACGGTCCTCAGAGGATGATTCCTCATATGACAAGTTAAAAAATCCATGCCCAACTGTATCAAAGCTAATGGCCAGATTGCCATGAAGTTTGGTGCTTTAAAATGTTTTGTTGGCCTGCTGTCATTTTATTTAGTGATACAATCAACCCAAAATTGCCATTTCATATATAAATTACGGTAGGCTGTTTGTGACATTCACTGAGCACATTCATGCCTCCCAGAGGATAAACCCTTTACATTTGGGATACTCCATGAGTGTGGTACATGTGGCAATGCCCACAGGCCAAATGTCACCTTTGCATACTAGATGTGCCATCTATTGTGTTGTATACATTAAATGATAATGATTCATGCTCCCAAAGTGAAAAACCTTTTACTGATCACATGGCTTTTCCTCTTGCACCACCCTAAGGATGGATATTACAATTTTCAGCCAACTGGTAGAAAGTGCAAAATATTATGTTTTTTCTTTTTCAAATTCTCATCATAGGGGTGTAGTGAACATATATCATCCTCTAGGGGCCACTAGCTTAAGCTTTTGCTGCATTGTTTTACCAGTGACAAGCAATTACAGAAACCATGCAACCTAAACAAACACTCAAACAACAACAACAACAAAACAACACAACTATAACAATGTTTAAAAGTTATTAATCCAAACTACACAGTCGGATATGTTGGTGTAATGAAATGTTTGGATTTCATACAAAAATAACATGGTAACTACAGTAATATGGGAAGAACTTCTGTTGGTCATTATCTGTGGTTCAGAATACTTCCTGTATGTCATCTTTATGCTGTAAAGCTTGGCAGCTCAGTGTGCTCTGGCTGGCTGCAGGTTGATTATCCAGACAGGACATAAAAGCTGGGTGGCCTTCTATTGGCCTGGTGTCTCCTCCACTCGAGATCAGGGGCCTCGGTCACCTGATCCTCATAAAAACTAGTTTATTAGCTACTTGACGTGTGTGTGTGTGTGTGTGTGTGTGTGTGTGTGTGTGTGTGTGTGTGTGTGTGTGTGTATGTGTGTGTGTGTGTGTGTGTACCATACCGGTGTTTCTTTTAATTTTCTTGCCCAATTATTATTATTATTGCTGACCATTTTCTGAAGTGTCCTGTTTTTAAATTGTAAATGTCTTTTGAATGCTACAGTTTTCATATGACTGCAAACAGTGAAGGAGATTAGTTAAAAAAATTACAACCCAAATGTAAGAAATGTGATGATTTTTTGTGCAACATTTCAAACTTCTTTGATGTGGATAAATCTGCTCATTACAATTAATAAATATATTTCAGAACTTTATCACAATTATCATACTAAAACAGAAATAGCCTGATATCCTATAAGCAGTTAAGCTAGGAGTCTATTGACCATATGTATTAATTCAATTCAATTTATTTATTTTGTATAGCCCAAAATCACAAATTACAAATTGTCCTCAGAGGGCTTTACAATCTGTACACATACGACATCCTCTGTCCCAGGACCTCTCATGGGTTCAGGAAAAACTCCCCAAAAAAACCTTTTAATGGGGAGAAAAAGGGAAGAAACCTTCAGGAGAGACACAGAGGAGGATCCTCTATCAGGATGGACAGAAGTACAGTAGATGTCATGTGTACAGAATGAACAGCATAACAGTTATAACCCATTCAATGAATATTACAGATATTATTCATGTCATGAGAGTAGTAGGCATGGTGAAAAAGTTACATCTACCAATAATAACAACAACGGTGGATATAGTAGAATAATAATGATAATAAAAGCAGTAATGGTATTGACCATACTAATTGGAATTCAACTATAAATAATGATAATAGCAGTAGGTGTCGGGCAGGACCACAGCAGGATGCAGGATCAGGGTCTAGACACAACCACGATTCATAGAAACCGGCGAGGAGAGAAGGCACAAAGACTCCGGCGATAGAGCGGAGTTAGTAATGTGCATTAATGGTGCATGAATTCATACAGAAGGAAAATAGAGAAGGATGTGCGTCAGCAGGGTCACGGCAAGAGGCAGGAGGCAGGAGGCAGGAGCCAGGACAGGTCATACAGAAGGAGATAGAGAAGAGGAGAGAGGAGCTCAGTGTATCCTAAGATGTCCCCCAGCAGTCTAGGCCTAGAGCAGCATATCTAGGGGCAGGACCAACCTGAGCCAGCCCTAACTATAAACCTGAGCCAGCCCTAACTATAAACCTGAGCCAGCCCTAACTATGAACCTGAGCCAGTCCTAACTGTAAACCTGAGCCAGTCCTAACTATAAACCTGAGCCAGCCCTAACTATGAACCTGAGCCAGTCCTAACTGTAAACCTGCGCCAGTCCTAACTATAAACCTGAGCCAGCCCTAACTATAAACCTGAGCTGGCCCTAACTATAAACCTGAGCCAGCCCTAATTCTAAGCGCTATCAAAGAGGAAAGTCTTAAGTCTACTCTTAAATGTGGTCACTGTGTCTGCCCCCCGGACTGAAAGTGGAAGCTGGTTCCACAGAATTTGAGCTTGATAACTGAAGGCTCTGGTGCCCATCCTACTTTTTAAGACTCTAGGAACCACAAGTAGCTCCGCATTCAGTGAGCGCAGCTCTCTAGTGGGGTAGTATGGTACTATAAGCTCTCTAGTGGGGTAATATGGTACTATAAGCTCCAATTAAGGCTTTGTAGGTGAGGAGAAGGATTTTAAATTATATTCTTGATTTTACAGGGAGCCAGTGAAGAGAAGCTAATACAGGAGTAATATGATCTCTTTTCTTAGTTTTTTTTAGTACACGCGCTGCAGCATTCTGGATCAATTGAAGAGATTTAAGATACTTATTAGAGCAGCCTGATAATAAGGAATTACATTAGTTTAGTCTAGAAGTAACAAATGCATGAACCAATTTTTCTGCATCGTTTTGAGACAGGATGCGCCTGATTTTTTAAATATTACGTAGGTGAAAAAAAGCAGTCCTTGAGATTTGTTTTACGTGAGAGTTAAAGGAAAAAGTCCTGATCAAAGATAACTGAGATTCTTTACGGTGGTGCTGGATGCCAGGGCAATGCCATCAAGAGAAACTATATCATTAGATAGTTGATTTGGGAGGTGTTCTGGGCCTAGTAGAATAACAGTTTTGTCTGAGTTTAACATCAGGAAGTTGCAGGTCATCCATGTTTTTATATCTTTGAGACATGCTTGAAGTTTAGCAAGCTGGTTGGTTTCGTCTGGCTTGATCGATAGATATAATTGAGTATCATCAGCATAACAATGAAAGTCTAAGGAGTGTTTTCTGATAATATTGCCCAAAGGAAGCATATATAAGGTGAATAAAATTGGTCCAAGCACAGAACCCTGTGGAACTCCGTGACTAATGTTGGTGTTCATCGAGGTTTCATCGTTTACATATACAAACTGAGATCAATCAGGCTTTTAGTATTGCCCGTGAAATAAAATTTGTGAATTAGCATGACTGCAGCAGTTGCTCTTGTTGACTGATAATTTGACAAAGGGTAAGCAGAAAAGCCCACTGAAGAGGTCCACAGAATGATCTCTATGGGTGAATGTCAAATGTTCTCTAAGAGAAGAGAATGTTCTCGTGAGGATCTTCAGTGCTTCAAACCAAGTATTTTGTTCACACTGAAAGGTGTATTAAAAAAAAACATCCGTCAAAGAGTGAGGCATGACATGATGAAGGGGATAAAGGTGGACATTTTTGGATAGTCTCTTCTATTTACAAATGTGTCTGCTTTTTTTTTACACTTATTCATTAAAACATGATCTCCTGAGTTTTGATCTAGCGCCACCATCAGGTCAAACATTTCAACAATTTGTTCAATATTTTGGTTCATGATCAAATACCTGGAAAACTAATTGCATTTCCATCAGCCTCAGCTTATGTCCATTTCAGTATATCAACATGTTAGCATTCTCCTTTTGAGCATGCTAGCATGTTGAGGCTAGCATTTAGTCCACTTCTTGCCCTCAACGCTTGCCATTCGGCTAGGTAGCAGAAGGGGAGGTTCCAACATCTTTTGTAGTTCCTCCGGTGAACAACACACTATACACAAGTTAATTAAGTACCGCTGTTGGATAGAAGCCATAAGTCATCAATACTGCTAAATAGCTAGCTAGCTAGCTAACACCAGCAATTATCTTTTCCGGTGAGTGCATAGCAGACATTTCCCATTTGGGACACTACCAAGTCGGAATTAATTCACTACGCAAGTGAACAGACAGTGTACTAGATGGACGTGTACTAATAGAAGTATCTGAATAGAGACCTATTGGTCTGGTTTACATCTGCACACCTCACCAATTGCTACATAAAGTGGGCTTGCTCTTTTGATTGGTAAGTTACAAAAATTGTTGGATGCTACCTTCCCAATTCTGACATCAGAAAGGTGTGTGGGGAGGTGGCGATCAGCTAGATGGTCAGGGTAAAGGATGGGGGTGTCTTCCAAGGTCTTGGTAATGGTTGTTGTTTTTTTGGAAATATACTGACAATAAAACCAAATTGATGTGATTAGAAATTACCCTTTGATGACAAAATACAACAGTGTTGCACCTATTGTTGGGCTGACACGAAGAATACAGGTAGGAAGGCTATAAAAAAAAGAATTTGATTAAGTTAAACATTAAAAAAGAAGTTATAGTGCACAGCAAAAATCTCAAGAAAAAACTGCAGAATTTCTCACATTTATGTTCCCCTCCTCTATCTTTTTACCATCTGAACAGTCACAGATAACTCACCAGGTCACTGTGAAGATGATTCACTCCTTTGAGAAGACAAAAGTTCAAACTGGAAACAGCATGTATGTGTATATCAGTGAGATGATTTTCCTTTTTTGTGAAAGCTGCAATTTTAAAACACTGCTGAAAGTTTTTTTTTTTTTTAAAACAGGGTTTAAGTAATTGATCTGACACTTTGCTGTCTTGTAATAACTGATATCACATTGGTTATCAAACCTTGGTTATCAAAGAGGAGAGCTTAAAGTATAGTAATAACTGCTTAGCATGAACGATGTAGAGCTTTTTAAGGAAGCAAAAATCTTTTGAATACAGGATAACACAGCTTGTGTAATTATGAAAGTGCATAGATGTCAGTGGAATCAATATTTCTCATGTTATCTTTTCTTACACAGACACAGAGAGGAGAATGAATACAGTATGAGGAGAGCCATATAATACCAATCATATAAATAAATGTCCTCTGTCATATACAGATTCCAGAAGAGAAAGAAAAACGTGGGGAGTGTAAGATGAATAAAAGAGAACTAGTCCAAGTTACCGTTAAAAGCAAATATTGATCATGCAATGTATGATTCAGATGAATTCCAGAAAAGGTCAATTTATTTAGCAAAAAAGCATGCTTCTGTCATCAGATAACTGGAAGACTATCATGCTGTTGTATAGGGAGGGAAACTGAGATTCAACATGTTTCATTGTGCAATTATGTTAATATTCCTCTCCATGTGTAAAACCTCATCCATGGCTGATATTTTTGGTTTAGAAAAAAATGCAAATAAAGCACATTATTATTATTAATATTATTGTTATTATTATTATTCTTTTTATTATTGCTAATAATGGTTGGCCTAATTTGTGAGTGTGGTCTTAGATTGTCCCACAATGCAATGTGGGAATGGAGGAGCGGCGCACTACTGGAACAAAAGTGAAATGAAGTGTGTGTAAGTCAGTTTCAGAAACATCTCAGGAAACAAAACATCAAGGTAAAGTTTTCACATTGGAAATTGACAGTAGCTTTCAGTTGCAGTTTTTGACCATGGACACATGTTGTGTCCTCTCCTGCTCAGAACACAAAACAGTGAAATACATTATACGCATTGTATACATTGTGTAATCTTCATAGTTTTAATGCAGAGTGAGAAAGTGGCACATAGCTGTATTGTCTTTTCTTTATGGAAAATGTAGAAAAGAACAAGAGCAAAGAAACAGAAAAACTGAACGATGGATCTAGCTGTTTTTTTTAATTTTCAAAACAAAGCAAATTAAGGTGTGCTGCATGGGACATTATTTTGATGAAAATGTGTATCATGACAACATGATTTAGGCCACACATCCACAAAGGTGACCCCTGGTTAACCCATTCACTAATACCAGCTGACACTAACACTGGCTATTTCTGTGTCCTAATTGGCTGTTCAAACACTTTGTTGTCCAGTCAGATTTAGGGGCGGGATGAGGGTGACACACAGACACACTGGCAGTGTAATTACAATAATAACACTACTACTACTACTACTGCTGTGTGTGTGTGTGTGTGTGTGTGTGTGTGTGTGTGTGTGTGTGTGTGTGTGTGTGTGTGTGTGTGTGTGTGTGTGTGTGTGTGTGTGTGACTGCAGCTTTAAGCTATTACCAGTCTTTTGGGGATGTATTTTTTCTCCACACACACACACACACACACACACACACACACACGCACACACACACACACACACACACACACACACACACACACACACACACAGTGTTTCTGCAAGCAACTGCAACTGTAGCAATATCTATAAAAGAGGAACCAGTCCAAATACTCTGAGAGCAAAAAGTTGTGCAGTTTCCATTTGTGCTTAATGTTTCATTCTGCTATATACTTGTCAATAATTTACCCATCTGCTGTAACTTTTCCTACCTGCATTCCCTATCAAATTTGTATATTTTCATGAATTTCATTGAGAATAAATAATCATGCTGTATTTTACAAATCCAGTCACTATATTCAAGGGCAACATTAAGCATTAATGCAGGCTGTTCATATAGTGCAGCAAAGAGTTAAGATGTGGAGATGAGTGTTGTGGATGGGTATTAAAGTGTTTGGCCTCTGTCCCAGCATTCTGGCCTCTCTTCTCGTCTGATACATACATACATACACACATACATACACACATACATACACACATACATACACACATACATACACACATACATACACACATACATACACACATACATACACACATACATACACATATACCTCTGCATTTTACCCATCCTAAGCATTAGGAGCAGTGGGCTGCAGTAAAGAGCCCGGGGATTAACTTGGGGTTCAGTGTCCCGCTCAAGGACATTTCAGCATGTGGAAAGGAGGAGCTGAGGATTGAACAGTACAACCTTGTGATTAGATGACCAACTGAATATATGTCAATTTTTTGTTTAGGATAAAAGCACGGCAGTTAGCTCATAACAATGCCAGTTGCTATGCATGCCCACCTACTCAAAGGTGAGCGCTGGTGTTTTTTAATTCAATATGTTAGAATATCCGATTACTTGCTGTGGAGCATGTGCGCACATCATATTATCTACTCATTTATCATGTAAATACTTAGAATTGACAATATGGACTGATTCAATTTGAAAGAACACAGTTTCATGTAACCACAGTCAATGAGGTCATCGTGGAGACAGGCCCCTAACACCATAATGATCTGCTAAGCTCTCTGCTCAATGCCCATCATCTCCCTCCCTTACCTTATGGAGGGTTTGAGTGTCTGTGTGTGAGTAAGTGATATGTGTGAGTGACAGATGTGAACGGTTTTATCTGCCTCCAAAACCTCAGATAAAGAGACAGCAGAGGAGTGAACAAACAAAGGAAGCTGGGTTTTTTAAAGACCGTTGCCCTTTTCTCAATAGTAAAAAACATCAGCTTCCTTTAATACAAACTTATTCTTGTGTCTATGCTTTTGGCCTAACTGTTCCAAGCCCTTGCTATACACTAACTATCCCCAATCATATTATATGCATTTCATATTACGTAGATTGTAAAAGTACTCTGCTGTATTTACAAACAAACCTTTGGACTTTCAGGTCTGTACAGTGTCCACCAAAAGTTTTACAATTACCATTGCTTCAGAGAGCCCAGGGAGATCCAATCATGTTGATTGTATTATGTGTAATCTTTTGGGAACGAGCAGTTTTAAAAAATGCTACACGTAACACTTTTTTTTATCACTGATTTCCTGATTTTCTATTTGTCTATCTTTTCTTTCATGATTCAGTTCAAAGCAAGATCTAGATATATGATGAACAACACTACATGATCGACAGCTTTCTCAACATTATTGTTCTTAAAAGCCATGTAACAACATGTGTATTTTGAAGTTTTAAATTAGAGTCTAAAAGGATCAGAAGAAAGCTCAATCCAGCGTTTCTCTTTACAGCACCCAAAGGAAAAGATGGCTACTGTTATGCTCGGTTAAGGTTGACACTGGGCTCTGAGTAGGATGGCCTTTGTCACTTTTTTCCTGTTTGTGACATTCATGGATAGGATATCAAGGTTCGCAGGGGGCTGGACAGCATGCAGTTTGATAAAAACCTAGTTGGCATGTCTGTTGTTTATAGAAGATGGCTTCGAACTAGGAACAATATTGAACGGAAGAGGTTTGGCATCTCCCTTGAGTCAAGAATGCCACCTGGGTGCTTCCCAGACTACACCTTTGACCCTGCTGGGATTAAGACATTAACATTTCTCTGTATGCTTGGGCAACATATCCTCATACAACGCTTTGTGTGATATCTTACAAAAAGTTATTCCTCATTTTTCACGTGTTTTCCTATGAATTTTCCATTAACATGTGTCAATTTCTGCTTGTTACATACACACAGTTGCTTTAGAGTAAACTTCTGTCTTCACATGAACCAACTTGGTTAGGTTTCAGAAAATATTGTGGTTTGGGTTATGTTAAGTTATGTTACATACAAACAGATTTTGTGGGATATATACGGATAACAGTGCGTTTCTTTTTGTAGGTAAAGCTAAGAACGGTGTTTGAGAACAACCTGGCATGGGAGGACCATTTGGAGGACGTTGTGGGCAATACTACACCTTTATGACTCTACCATGGCAAATATAAATGTGTTCAATCTTATTTGTGGTTTCTAGGGTATGGACTGGATTGATTTGGTTTATACGTTAGAATTCGTTAAAAATATATATTGCTCCCCTAGAAAGCCTTAGACGCATTTGGTCTGTCTGTCTGATATATTCTCCCAGGGGAGAGCGAGTACTTGTGTGTCGTTTGTATCTGCAGGCTACATGTTAATAACGAACACTAACGAAGAGAAATGATCCTTTTAGCTTTAAATTTGCTGTATGGGCTCCACAAAGACACACACACTTGACATGTAGCCTAGCTCATCAGTGTGTGAATGGCTTCTCTGACATTTGGGTATTTCTCTGTTATAAGGGACTTGGACACTAATCACTGCGGCGGCGCTGCCACACAGCACAATAGGTTACAGTGTGTGCGTGGGTGTACGCGATGGTGGTCTGGTGATTCTTTCATGGCTTAATGAGGTAAGCAACAACATGCCTCAGGCCAGGCTGGAGACAGGACACCACACACAGAAGCTGGGCTAAAGATAGTTGCTATTTGAGTTGTCAAACTTCAGTGGAGTGAATCATGGGGTCAAACAGAGTTAGCCTCATTGGCTAAGGGTAGGAAGCCACAAATTATCAGGGATACTCCTTATTTACTTCTTTCAACTTTCTTTCTCTATCGTCTGCTTTATGACACAGTTATAACACCTGATGACAGCTCCATATCAGGTTGTGTTATAAAGCAGCCTGTAAACTGAATGCACTTGCATCTGTCCACATCAGCAACCACAGCTCCACAAAACACCACGATTCAAACTGTAGCTTTCTCAAACTGGTCTTTATTACTGTTCTGTTGTACATACATGTAGGGGCAACTGTGGCTCAGTGGTAGAGCAGGGTCGTCCTTCAATCATCGGCGGTTCACAGGTGGCACCTTGCAATGGTAGCTCCTCCCATCAGTGTATGAATGGGTGTGAATGGGTGAATGATGACAAGTAGTGTTAAAGAGGAAGTGGTCGGAAGACTAGGAAAGCGCTATACAAGTACATACCATTTACCATTACCATGTTTATCGATTTAATTCCATGTAATTTTATTAGATTTCTCAATATTTTGTAGGTTTACATGGAAATGTCAGCAGACTTTGTAACTTTTTTAAGAAGGAACAACATTTTTTTCCTGGTACAAATAAAAAAAGTAAAATTCATAAACAATAAAAAAGCAAGCTTGCCCAGTTCAGTGAGATAATTGACGTTTCAAACCCCGACTCCTCCAGTCAGCATGTCAAAGTGTCCTTGAGCAAGTTAGTGAAAGCCAGTGTGTGAATGTGTGTAAGCATTTACTGTAGATTAGATCCTGATGAGCAGGTGGCACCTTGTATGGCAACCTCTACCATTAGTGTATGAACGTGAATGTTGACATGTAGTGTCAGAAGACTAGAAAGGAGCTACGTATATAAGTCCATTTGCTATGTTTCTGCTCATTTTTGTCTTCCACTGGATATCAAAGATCCTATCAACCGCTTAGTAACCTTCCCAATACTGACAGAAAACCATTCTGATCCGGCTGTGCAGGCCTTACTGGTCAAACTACGCACACTCACACACACACACACATGCATACATGGGGCTGTGAGGACATTAGGGGTCATTAGTAGTGCTGGCGCTTTCCTGTGCCACAAGGTCAGACTGCTAATTACATTGGCCTTACGATGAGACAGTGCAACACACACAGACCCCATACAGTAGTCCTATACAGCATGGTAGAATGGGTAATGTGATTGTGATAATGACTGTACATCAAACATGAAACATGACTCAATAGATGGGACCACCAAGGGAGAGACATAGAAAGTCAAAGAAAGAAAGAAAGAAAGAAAGAAAGAAAGAAAGAAAGAAAGAAAGAAAGAAAGTGGGAAAGGATACAGAGACATGAAAGTATACAGACATACAGGAGAGTGCAGGCAGATATACTGTACTTCATGTGTAATATATATACTCTTTTATTGAATGAACTTGTTTGTATTGTCCCAGACCGCCTAGTCTTGATAGCCTAAGAATTTGGACTGAGAATCATTGACCAGACCAGATTAAGGCTTTATATTTATTATGATGGACTGTATAGCTCTTTGAATATTGTTTTCATGAGGATGAATGGTTTCCTCTGTAATTGGACAATTGGGTTGTTGGTCCTTAGAGGGCGGGTCCATTATTTTGGGTATTTTTGAGGTTTTACATCTTTCCGTAGCTTCCCAGTACTGTTCCTTTTTTTAAATCTGAACATTCACGTTTTAGTCGAAACATGTATGTTCAAGCATTCAAATGTTATTGTCCCAAGCCCTTCTAAAAACTTCTTCCCACATGACCTGACGTAGGTTTCTGCCTGATGACTGTTACATATACAATATACATCCTTATAGTCAGTGTATTCTTCATCTTCATCTACAGTAGATGGCAGACGACATGCTCCCAATTTCTTTGGTATCAGCTAGGTAGAGTTTCCAAGCTAGCTGAGCAGAAACTAAAAAGTGGAGTTAAATCACTGCAGACACAAAGGTGGCTGGATATGAGAGCCGGATGCTGTATTCTGCAAGGTCAATCGGTGTTAACGCTGTGTTACTGTGTTTCAGAAGCATGGCCTGCTTTTATGTGACAAGTGCGGCCTGCGACGAGCTGCCATGCAATGTCTATGGAAAGCTGAGAATACCAGTAGCCAATCAGCAAACAGAGTCCTGTTACTATTGTGACATATTTTGTATAATTTCTTCCCACATGAAAACACATGAACACGCCTCCCACCAGACTTGACTGGCTGAATCATCACACTGCTCTGTACTGATGACTGCAGAAGTCCATAGAGCCTATTATACGGATTCTGCTGTTTTCACAGAACTACGGTTATTATTTCTTAACCATTTTTCAGAATCAATTCTGTAAGTATTACATCAAATGGCACTGAGCTCTTCATATTAGAGTGGGCACATACCCCATTCAAGAGAAACATTTAGACCTTTTGTCAGTGGAATATTGCCACAGTGCATTGAGGATGCCATGTTAGTCTTCCTTATCTGTTTCAATATTAAAATGCTTTGGTTATTTTAGAAAGATTTAATATTTAAGTTAGGTTTAGCTTCAACTTTTTCACAGCTCTTCAATGTGAGAATCTGAAGTTTTTATGGGACAAATCTCTGCTTGTGTTGAGTGCAAGTGTATACTAGATATAGAGGTAGAGCTACCCAAAAACAGAGGGAGAGAAGAGCAACGTTAACTAACTGTGGTGGACTGTAGCAATAAATCAGAGTGTCATTGTGTTTATTGAAAAGACTGCTGCTGGAACAAGAATTATAAACACTGTGTCTGTACTGTGTGTTAACCACGAGGAAATCAATCTATTCTATTCTGCTCTATTCAGTTCTTCTCCATAGGCAGGCCATGTAAGCGGTGTGGTTTTACAATGAACAAACATTTCACAGGAAAGATTCAACCCTCGTTTTCTGGCTTTAAGCCCACGTATAGCCATGACCTGATACTAAATAATATTTGTCCTGCTGTACGGACACTATTATGGGAATAATGAGCTGTCCTTAAATTTCAACTGTTGAAATTGTATTTCCTGCTTTGGGAGCCATGCCAGACTGCTTTCCACTTTACATGCCATATGTTTATATTTAAGGATCAAAGTAAAACTAATAATTTACTGAAGAGGATCAATAAGATGATCAGAAAGGCTGGCTCAGTGATTGGTCTTACCCTGGACTCACTAGAGGTCACTGTAGATAAGAAGGTAGAAGTTAAAAACGATTGTTTCTTCTGAAGGCCATCCACTACATTGTTTTTAATGGACTCAGTAGCTCATTTAGTGAGAGACTCAGGATGCCTCAGTGTTCTATTGAACCACTCAGAAGTTCTTTCAGTGAGAGACTCAGGAGGCCTCAGTGTTCTAGTAGTGAACCACTCAGAATGTCTTTCAGTGAGAGACTCAGGAGACCTCAGTGTTCTACTGAACCACTCAGAAGGTCTTTCATTGAGAGACTCAGGAGGCCTCAGTGTTCTAGTAGTGAACCACTCAGAAGGTCTTTCAGTGAGAGACTCAGGAGGCCTCAGTGTTCTAGTAGTGAACCACTCAGAAGGTCTTTCAGTGAGAGACTCAGGAGACCTCAGTGTTCTACTGAACCACTCAGAAGGTCTTTCAGTGAGAGACTCAGGATGTCTCAGTGTTCTACTGAACCACTCAGAAGGTCTTTCAGTGAGAGACTCAGGAGGCCTCACAGTGTTCTACTGAACCACTAAGAAGGTCTTTCAGTGAGAGACTCAGGATGCCTCAGTGTTCTAGTAGTGAATCACTCAGAAGGTCTTTCAGTGAGAGACTCAGGAGACCTCAGTGTTCTACTGAACCACTCAGAAGGTCTTTCAGTGAGAGACTCAGGATGTCTCAGTGTTCTACTGAACCACTCAGAAGGTCTTTCAGTGAGAGACTCAGGAGGCCTCACAGTGTTCTACTGAACCACTAAGAAGGTCTTTCAGTGAGAGACTCAGGATGCCTCAGTGTTCTACTGAACCACTCAGAAGGTCTTTCAGAGAGACTCAGGATGTCTCAGTGTTCTACTGAAACACTCAGAAGGTCTTTCAGTGAGAGACTCAGGAGGCCTCGGTGTTCTACTGAACCACTCAGAAGGTCTTTCAGTGAGAGACTCAGGAGGCCTCGGTGTTCTACTGAACCACTCAGAAGGTCTTTCATTCCAGCAGCAGTTAGATTTTTTTAATGAACATCTTTAGATGTGGTTTTTAGATTTAGCATCTATCCGATGTCAATCATGTTTCATATGGCATTTTCTGGTGTTATTTATTCTTTGTAATGTGTTTCTTGTCTGTTGTGCACTCTGGACTGTCTATTGTTGTCTTTATGAGTTTTTGGTAGCGAATGAGTTTCCACACTGGGGATTAATAAAGTTTTCTAATCTAATCTAATCTAAGAGTTATGATTTCATTGTTGTAATGTCTTCAGTTTTTTTTCAGATCACGCTTTATTTGTGTAGAACTATTTACACTTAATGTCAAAGTGTCACTTAAAAGAGGAATTAGCAACACTATGGTTGCAATAATGCTGGATTATGTTCATTGGTCTGCAAACAGCTATTATGATCGTTAATTGGAACAACAATGGTTGGCTGCAGGTGCCTGTTAAGCCTTCTCTGTTTGATCTTTCCACAACTGAGCTCATCATCAAAACCTACAAAGCTCATATCTTAGATTCCAGAGTCTCTGACCCGCACTTTAACACACAATCCATCAGACGTCAGAGTTAATTTACACATAACTTGTACAAAATTGAAACACATATTAACTGCTATAACATTCAAAATAAGTATTAGAACAGCTTATAAACAGTGATTATCAGAGAGATAGTTTTTATTATTGGTTAAACGAGGATGTCGTATGTGTACAGATTGTAAAGCCCTCTGAGGCAAATTTGTAATTTGTGATTTTGGGCTATACAAAAATAAATTGAATTAAATTGAATTACACATTTTCTTGAATATTAAAGCTGATGAAAACAACAGTTTTTCACAAAGTTCTTTTCTCAGATTTTTTATTTTTTCTTAAACCTAATCTTTCGGGTTAGGGGTTATTTCTACAACAGATGTCTAAGCCCATGCTATCGTAAGACCTGTCGGTGTTATTGTGCAATCAGCAGATCTACCTCTGTCTCCTAATGATGTTTTTAAAGTCAAACCAAAAGATAGAAAAAGCAACCACCTCTGTCATTGTTTGGACTAACTTCTTATCAATGGAATTTACAGTATGTTTTTTGAAATATGTTTTAGTCCACCACTGCACAAACAGCTTGTCACTCATCAACAAATGATACTATTTTAAGTATTTGTTTTTCTGCAGTAACACCTTCCATGTTCTCCTCGAAAGTGGGAATAGTTGTTTCCTTTCAACAATAAAGAAAACATAAAGATATGTAGAAATATAAAAACAAATCCACAATAAGAAACGAAATCCTCCCAAAGAGTTATAATTTTATTCTCGCTAATATGTGACTTGATTGTGTAAATGCTTAGTTGTACCTGTTAATTTACACTGGTCCTGATCTGG
This sequence comes from Ophiodon elongatus, assembly GCA_016806645.1. Lineage (NCBI taxonomy): Eukaryota > Metazoa > Chordata > Actinopteri > Perciformes > Hexagrammidae > Ophiodon > Ophiodon elongatus. The sequence goes on along the minus strand of JACSYO010001661.1, from coordinate 483,660 downwards.
CAGTCTAGAATCTAGAACCGACCTATTCCTGAATAGACATAGGTCTGACTCTGTACTACTATTAATATTTGTAATGAGCTGGTCTAAGTCTACATCTGCCGAGAGCTGATCTTGTTCAAAATCAGCCTTGTCTTTGCACTAGGCAAAGACAAGGCTGATTTTGAACAAGATCAGCTTTGTTGGTACTAGACCAACAAAGCTGATCTTAAAATTCACTTCAGTTCAATAAACAATTCCACTATTTCCATTTCCTTTTCTCCTACACATTCGCTTCTACCCCCCTCCCCCCCCCATCTCTCTCCCTCTCTCTCTCTCTCTTTCTCTTTCTAACAACATCTCTTAGCAGAGGGATGAGATTTCCATTTTTTAAAAACTTTGTTTATGGGCCCTCCGCCAGAATCTCTAACAATCACTCACCCACCTACCCACACATACATACACACATGCTTCTCTATCTGTGGCACTGCCTTAAAAATGGCTTCCTGCGGTTCGAGGAGAATGTAAACAGAGGCACAAGGGAGAAAGGGAGACAGTCAGAGTAAGAAAGAGGGAGACGAGGAGCTCAGAATGTACTGAGGCTGAGACTCATTCAATCTTTAATCAGTTCACCTTTCTATCTATTAAGGCCCATTATGATTCTGTGTTGTTATGCATTGTGTGTCTACTGTTTATTAAAATGGATGTACTTATACAATGTTTATGTACATGCATAAAGTGTGAGCAACTTAACTATTTAACTATCATGACTATCTCAGAGTGCACTGCGGTTCACATTATCCAGCTGATTCAGCACTAAAGCGACTTAGGGTGTGCAGTCAACTGGGGATGAATAAAATCCCTTTCCCCGGCCTGAGGGCATAACTGATCGGCTGATCACTAGAACAATATGTCACTGTCTCTCCCAGCTAAGATGCTGACTTGTGGACATCATTTAAGAAACAGTAGCCCAACCCGTAGCTCATCATCTACCCCCAACATATGGTTAAGATCTGATTGCGGTTACGAATGATATAAAGGCGAACATCAATTGTGATTTTTGACAGGTCACAAACTCCAGCCACACACTCATCCACCACTTCTACCCACACCTTATGTTGTGCTTCATGAAAGACCTTATTTACTTCCTGCATCGGCACTGATTGTTAACATTGGACATATACATGGGTTGCGGAATCGTGAAAATTGACATAATTCCCAGGATACTAGAGTGTACAAGATAGATAGATACAGTAGATAGATAAATACTTTATTAATCCCGCAAGGGGACATTTTTTCGGTACAGCAGCATTTTTACATAAGAAAAGAATTTTTTTTACATAAGAAAAGAACAATATATACAGAAATAGAATAGAAGAAGAAGAAGAAGAAGAAGAAGAAGAAGAAGAAGAAGAAGAAGAAGAAGAAGAAGAAGAAGAAAATAAGTAAAATGCACAATATATATAACAAATAGAATAGAATAATAATAATATTAAATTAAATAAACTGACAAAACAAAACGGTAGTGCAGATGTAGCCAACAACAAAAAGGTGCTATAGTTGGGTGGTTTATTTGGCCAGAGGTGATTTATTGTAAAGTGTTATTGCACTACAACCTGCATATTCAGTGAAGAAGGGGGTTTATGGGTGTATGGATGACATTAGTCTCTAGCAATGGAGACAGTGATCAGGATCCTGCGGAATCCTGATCACAATTTCTGGCTGTCCAGAATGTTCTGAGAACAAGGTCTTCATGGGTCCACTCAGTTCAAAGTATCCAAGACCCGACTGAGAGTCAGGCTGCAAATTATATGAAGTATATTTGGGTTTTGCATAGTCCTGTTGTATTGCCGTTGGTTTCAGATGTGTGTATGTGTCAGTACGTCCAATACCATAATGGCGCTATCAGCTCTGATCACATAGTACAATAAACATCACAGAAGAAAAAAATTGCTAAGAATAAATACATGTATTGCTTGTCCCCGGCTGTTTATAAATTGCCATGCTGCCAGTGTTAAAGTATGTTTAAGTCACCCGCAGTTTTGACCAATCTTTATTATCCTCGTGTCCGGTCAAATTCCGTCTGACATTCCTTGAGTAGATTGATTTATAAACATTGGTTTTGGGTATGTTTTCCACTAGTCTGTTGTCAGTTTGGTCAAAAAGCTTGGACCTGTAAAGATCTCTAGTGAGAACTAAATTGTATTTCCATACATCAAAAGGCAGTGAGGAGTCCATACTTGAACTGGACCCTGTGGAGAACCATTGGTTGTGGGGATTGGAAACTTCTCTTGGTCCAGAACTTGTCAGAAGTCCCAAACACCGGCACCAATATCTTGTCCATAAGAAATTTGCCACAAGATAAGTATTGGTCAACTCTCAACATAGTTACACTATGGCTAAAATAAGTTGACATTCAGACACAAAAACAGCCCCTGCATTAAATAATGCAAAGAGCTGTGTCGGTGGGGACGTGTTGCTTCAGGTAGTGGTGAAATAATGCTATATGATCCAGGAAATCTAGTTACATGTCCATGTGTTTGAAGCCTTCACAGATGCCAGCACAGTAGTTTTTGATATTAGGAGGAAGTATTTGCTCTGGGAAGTAAGCATAGAAGCAATCATTTTATCTTTCATCGATAGTTGCAAGGTAGACCAAGGTACATGTAAAGCCATAAAGAAACATGGCTTTCATGTTACAGTATCTAGCATGAATGTATTTGATTGGTTCGGCAGCGCCTTAACGGAAGACATTGCATGGTGTGCTCTGACAGAAGTTAAGATATTCCACGTCTTTACTGGATGACCCTGAGTTGGTTTCTCTGCGTTGGCTCCTCTGCTGCGCCATTGAGTGGTCCCTCTCAAATGCATGAGGGGCCTACATTTTTGCAGTGTGCTGTTGAACGTGTTCTTACTCTGTTCACAAGTGTTTCTGGCTCTCTCTTTGGAAAATCTGCTGTGAAACATAAACATGTTGAAGTGTTTTAGATAGAGCTTTAGGTTAAACACCAGCACATTCTCCAAGAAAATGAGAAACATCAAATAACAAAGTTTATTTAATGCTGTGTTAGAATATACACAATTTACAAAGCAGAAAATGATTAGTGGTGTTGTGGGGCTGATCAGGAGTATTATTCACTGCATTTCCCTTTACTAACCTAATTAGTTGTCAGTAAACATCTTAACCACTGTAGATTGGCAGATTGGTGTTTAAATTATTATATCATACTCAGCACTGATTGGATGGAGGAAGTGCATTATTTTAAGATAACTCCATGACTGACATTACCCCTCAAAATAACAAACACATGCATATGAATAATGGGAAGCCAGAGATGGAGAAAAATGGAGTTAAAACAACTTCATACACAGAATCACAAGGTTGACTTGGTGCCACAATATTTTTTATCTAAAGAGCAATAATGTAGCAAGAAAGTTGCCATGGTATAAAATATCCACTCTAAAATGGGCAGGCCTGTGTTGATATCTACAAAGTGGTTTATACCACAACTACTGTAATGCAAATTGTGCCTTATGTAATAAAAGTTAAAATACTACAAAAACATTCTAATACTGTATATGTGCATCCTATTCGTATAGTTTTGAATTCCACTCTATACATATCCTGAAAAAAACAAAACGTTTTATATAAAATCAGGGCTGTTATGTATAACTGTAATATGCAATGTCCATTTTGTTAAAAGATTCATTAATTTAATTTCTGGCCACTTGGGGGCAGCAGAAAACGCAGAAGACAGAACATCTGACATATTATCAACTTGTTCAGTTGTTACGGGGAACAACTTGCCTATTTAACATGCTGACACAGAGCAACAACGGCATCCATTTTATGTAATGTTTATGTCTTCATGATGAATGTAAGTCCAATATTCACTCTAAGTTCAGCCCTGTTTTGGGCTCCACCAAGAACCAAAACAATGAGCTGAAAGACACTGAAAAGATTTGTAGAACTGAGGAGAAATATAGACTTGGGTGATACAATAATTCTCTGTGGGTTTGTCACTACGAGCGACCCCTTTCATATAGTCAAAGTAATTTGATTACATTTTCCAGCTTTTGGGTCATCTTCTAACTATCAATGTGCCAATTTTCCTTGTAACTCGAGCATTCTTTTTAATTTTGTGCTTTCATGTGTGCCTTTATCTTAAAGTGTGTATAAGAACAGGTGAATGGAAACGTACTAGCTATCTAATCTTCTTTCATATTAAAGTGGAAACTATGTAAGAGTTTTGCCATCAGGACAGATGACCACAGAGGATGTTAGGAGCTCACTGTCAAATACTTGGTGTGTAATTTTCCTGTCCTGCTGCCAAATACCCACTAAAGCCTGGTCATCAATTTCACCTTGTAAAACAGATAGAAAGACAGATCAGAGATGAGATTCACAGTGAGCTGGCTGTCAGTGCAAACTACGTGAGTGCAGGATGTTTGATTCAGGTTTATGAGGCTTTTGTGTGTAGAAACGTTACTGATGACATTTGCACGAAGCAAACAGGACACAGACACGGACTAGGAAATGACATGTGTGTGTATGTCCATCTTTGGCAAAGAATCTTAATTCAGTGTCGTATTGTAGTTCTAACTCACACAGGCTCCGCCCTCTACTGGACTCTATGGGTACAGTGGGTTTAGCCCGATCAATGCATGCCGTGCCGCAACATAACATCAATCCAACCACACTGATCCTGACCTGGCTTAAGGTGAGTCTCTGGTCCTGAGTGCCTGGTGAGTCCCAGGTAGTATGTAACTGAACAGGGTCGAGCCTAACTCTGCACAGGCAAAAAAGATAACCGGTAGACTCCCTGCACACCACATAACCAGGGCATTCAGTGGGCAAATCGCTGTTTGCTGAAGAGAAAACTACAGTTAAGTAGCGGGGTATGCTGCCTTATATAATGTGGGCTCCACATTTATTTAGGTAGACATGTCCTGATTGGCCGGCTAAACTTCTGCAAAATTTCAGAAGGGTGAAGGCACGCTCGTGAATGGAAGACAGTATTACACATAAGTTACAATATTGTAACCCTAGTTCTATAAGCCCAGGCAGAGCCCTCTACCAATGGGGCCCTGCTGCTTCTACGCTGCCCGCTGAAGAGGGTGTATGTCAAGCAGCTGCCTTATATACTATGTGTTTATTTATAGTTTATGTAGAATAAACAAAATGTGAAAAAAAATAAAACCATGATGGAGATGGGTTAGCCCTTTTGAGGGGACATATTTAAAATGGCACAGCTTTCTAGAAATCATGTGAGATTTCCTTGAATACAGGTGTATTTCCTTAAGTGTTTCAATGCATTAACCAGGGACATGAAGAAGAAGGGGTGGTAGCATTGTAGCTCAAAGGAAGGAAAGATTATGACTTGTGAAAGTGTCCATGTATTCAAACTTATATAATGAAAATTTTGAACACACACACACACATATTTATATACCCTGCGTAAGCTAAATGATGTAAAGCTTTGTAATGATCAAATTAACTCAAATCCATTCTGGTGCCCACACTACATGACTGATATGTTGTTTTTAGGTAAGTATAGGAAATGACTGTGTGTGTGTGTGTGTGTGTGTGTGTGTGTGTGTGTGTGTGTGTGTGTGTGTGTGTGTGTGTGTGTGTGTGTGTGTGTGTGTGTGTGTGTGTGTGTGTGTGTGTGTGTGTGTGTGTGTGTATGTGTGTGTGTGTGTAAAGTTTGAACTACTTCTTAATGAGCACCTAATTACCTACACACACACAGCTGATGTGATCCATTAATCATGGTGTTGTTGAGGTTTTTCTTAATGACCGCTGTTTTCTGGTGATCTCAACGTTTCTGTCTGACTGTTATTGTAGCGAAAACCCAATAATATTCCAATATAGTAATAATAACAAATGAAATAACTGCAATCATCTTATGACCAAAACGTTGATTTAAACATCCAAGCCAGTCAGTAATGCGTAATCAAATGTTTGAATACCATCAGGGTATCCTTGAGCAAGGCATTCAATCGGTATCTCAAGCCGTAACTAGGCTCCCTGAGCTGTAATGTAATGTCATCTGTTCAATTCCCTCACTGTCACAGGTCCTGACCAGTATCACCTTCCCAACCATGAATGGATGGTCTCCCAGCCAGGTGGTTTCTCCTGGCTCTCGTCCTTGGGTGGTGGGCTACTGCTTTTTACGAGGATGCCTCATTATGAAGTCTATTTTGAAACAGTGCTACCCACTGCAGCACATTATGGAGGGTCGCTGCAGCAGCCTTGAGTGGTCTCTCTCCGGCTGAATATCTGAGTGAGCTAGAAACACAGTCAAATCTATCCTGTAAAATGTATACTGTAAAAAATACTCATCCATAACATCCTCTGCACTCATATTTTGTGATGCCATTGTCTCTGTTGGAAACATAACACACGCGACGAGAAGGAGGATGTTTTTGACATCTGAAGTAACACTCTGTAGTTCCTCCATACGCAGAGTGTGTTGTGTCATGTCACTGGAGTACACAAGTACAACAGAGTGTGTTCTGTCATGTCACTGGAGTACACAAGTACAACAGAGTGTGTTCTGTCATGTCACTGGAGTACACAAGTACAACAGAGTGTGTCCAGTCATGTCACTGGAGTACACAAGTACAACAGAGTGTGTTCTGTCATATCACTGGAGTACACAAGTACAACAGAGTGTGTCCTGTCATGTCATTGGAGTACACAAGTACAACAGAGTGTGTCCTGTCATGTCATTGGAGTACACAAGTACAACAGAGTGTGTCCTGTCATGTCATTGGAGTACACAAGTACAACAGAGTGTGCAGATCCACAGACACAGAGAACATCAGGAACAACTGCAGGTGTTTCTCACACTTTATACCTTACTTTTACAGGTAGAGGTAAGGTTGAATATGGATGCATTTTCCCTTTCATATTATTGTATATATACGTGCATGTATCTGCACAAATACTTTCTCCTTGCACATACCTGCACATTCATCTGGCCACACTTATGGTAAATTTATATAGCGCTTTTCACCACCACTAAAAACATATTATTAAACAAGCCAGCATTCACACACATTCACACACTGGCTGGCCACCATTGAAGTACAAGCACTCTACTTCCTGGGGTATATTTCAAATCTAAAAAGCAGTATGCAATGACATGTGCTGAGCACGCTCATACTGCCACAATCCCCTCGATGTGATGAAGCCTGGTCTTTCCTCAGGACAGTTTGCTTTAAGACCGACTTTTGTATCGTGGGTCAAAATAAACACTTGAGCAGTTATATGGGTTTTTAAACTTTCAGTCTTGTGTATTTGCAAAACTGAAATTAACCATTGTTACTACACATTGTACATAATGTAGGCTAAATGAGTATCGGGTTTTTTCGAAGGGACAAATTGTTATTTTCTGAAAGTATAAACCCGTTTTGTTTTCACAATGGTGACTAGGCCTGTCACAATAATTACTTTTGTTGGACGATATATTATCCCACAAATAATTGCCATAAACTGTATTATTGTCATTTTATGACCATTTTATGACATATAGCGCTTTTCACCACCACTAAAAACATATTATTAAACAAGCCAGCATTCACACACATTCACACACTGGCTGGCCACCATTGAAGTACAAGCACTCTACTTCCTGAGCCGCAACCAACTTATACACACAGGAATACACAACAGACCTACAACACACTTCCATGTGTGCACTGAAACACATACAAATATGAAATGACAAAACGTAGTTCACCCATTCACAATAAACAATAATTAAATAAACAATCTTGCCCAAGTGCAACACCATGTAAACATAAAAAAAAAATGTATATATTAAATATTATATATATTTTTTTTAAATCCCTTTAAAAGGATCCCAAACTGTTACTCAACCAGGTTTCAATTAAATTCAATTCCTCCAGACTACAACAGGGAGGTTTCCCCTAAAAGAATGCTCTGAAACAGATGAGCGGTGGGAGGTTTTGGGCTTGAGGTGGGGAGTCCAACACGTTAGGCTGCGTTCACAAAGCAGCCTTGACAGACCTTTGGTTTAGATCTCAGATTCATACTCATCCTCTCATCTGATTGTGGGTTTGATGGCAAACGGGCATTTCCAGATATGTCAGACTGTTCCTTTAACCCTCATCCTACCAGCTGGGATACCCACAGACTTGTCAATCTATTGATCCACTGTTTAGCCACCTAGGAGAGAGCAGTGTGAGTTGTGGCCATGTGAGCGTGTGTGATCCGTGTCTTTTGGCTCTATGAAGGGTTATATATTGTGCTGTTTAGTGGCCCTTCTCTGTTTACATATTTCTTAGGTTTCATCCACAGTCCTTCTCAGTGTTTCAATCTGAGCTCTCACTTTACAAAGGCACTAATCTCTCAGATGAAATGTCCCTTTGGTCTCTAGGAGGGATGGCACCAGCCATATGGAGAGGACCTGGGGAAGCATTTTGAGTCACCTTTCAGGTAATAATATGATCCTGCACTGACATGGGAATAACCATACAAACAAAGTGATCACATGTTCAAATCCAACTTCATTTTAAAGACTGTAAAACGGGGATATATCTAAATATATCTAAGTTATAAGAAGTGAGTCAGGGGGAGTCTGTGGGTCAGTTGGGGGGAGGGGGTGTGGGGGCGGGGGGGGGGGGAACACAATGTTTTTATAAAACAAATACAA